>PVIU01005184.1:0-116815 GCA_004026605.1 Ondatra zibethicus
GACTCGCCCTTCCCCCAAGGCCTCAGCCCGGGTGGGCCGAGCTCAGGTGCAGCCGGGACAGGGTCCAGATGAATCCGCGGAAGCTGGTTGGGCGAGGATCCCGGTCCCGGTCCCAAAAGCAGGCCTACTGAGGGTTGCCAGCTCCTCTCTGCTCGGCTCCGTGGGACAAAGGAGGCCCCCTAGCAGGGGACTTGTCCTTCCCCCAAGGCCTCAACCCGGGTGGGGGCTCCTGAAACCTTTTAAAAATATCCCTAATTCAAGCCACCATATGTCTATGTGTGAAAATTAGAATTAATTATAAAGTATTTTCCCCCAGAGAGCCTGGATTAATAGAAACTCATTTGAGGAGAGTCGACCAGGAGTAGGGAATGTTGATTTGATCTGACAGTACACACGGACCAGGCTGGGCTCAGCAGAGCTGTCAACCAATTGAGCACTGAGGCAGGAAGGTGAGGACTCAGGACCCGGATAGGGTGTCGCTGGCCCGGAAGAGGGCAACCTGAAGTGTAAACAGCAGACTCCCAGTGAGTGCTCTGCTGGGTATTTCAGAGAGCAGAGGAAAATGAAGTTGCACAGAAAAAGAAAAGTGAGAAGTGAGAGTCACCAAGAGCCGGTCACACTGAAGTTGCTCTTCAGGAAGAGAAGGCTCCCTGGCAGAGTGGCTACTGAGCGACTTGCAGCGGGTGTCTCAGTTGGGACCCCAGTGAAATCAGGGGCGGCAAGCATGTAAAAAGATCTAGCAAGGCCGTGTCGGTGGTGGTAAAAGACCCACTTCTTATGTTTTTGTTGGAAATGGCATTTAGCAAGAGTGGGATTCTCCTGAACTCACTGCTGGCAGGGGCGCAGAACTTCTGGCCTGGTAGATTTGATGGCACTCTCCTGTGTTCACGGTGATACTAAAAGAGAAAACTATGGGGTCCTTTATCCCTGAGAACAGTAGGCACAAGAGTCGAAGGGTCACTACCACAGAGCCCTCATCTCTAAGTAGTGACAATTAGTAAAGTGTGTTAACCCAAAGACTCACACCTCAGTCAGCTGTGGTTCCCCACCCAAAACCAGATCATGAGCAGGGCCAATTGTTAACACAGTAAATTACCTTCGAAGCGAGCATTCCCCCTCCCCATATCTGCCATTTCACGGTAATGATTGTATTCCTGTTACTCCGCCTTCATTGGTGAGCAAACGCAGAACCACTGAGGCTGTAAAATGCATGTGATTGGTCAGTGATACAAAAGACATCTTAATCCATCCATTTGGGGTTAAGAAGGCTTCCTATATGTTTATTACTCCCAGTAGTTGATGTTACTTGATTCCCTGTGAACAAGTCTCAAGAAACACAACTTGTCACAAAAATAAAGTCTGTCTTCCCATCAGGTTTGATTTAATGACATTTGCACACCACTGCTTTGTTATAAAGATTGGTATGGTAGGTGTTTTGTTTGTTTGCTTGTTTGTTTGGTTCAAAATATAAGGTGACAGATATGCACAAACTTTCCAGATGCTCTGAGAACTCTGTAGTAGGCTTACCCAAGCAGAAGAAAAGGGAGGCAGTTATGAAGGAAGGCGAGAGGGTGAGAGGCAGACATTTTTAAAGGAAACAGGGTCAAACAGGGTGTCGCCAGCAAGACCGAGCACAACATGATGCTGCCTGATCCGGTTTTCACCATCCAAGACAGCAGGACTTTCCTTCCTTTTAAGAGGGCAAATCCTCAGGCAAGAAGTAAGGCTTCCATCAGGTCAAAGAGCCCAAGGTCATGGGCGGAGCAAACACCGGCCCCACAGCATGCCCTTACTTTCTCAGTCCCAAGGGAGCGGCCTCTTCGCCCTGGTGATACCCCTCCTGGGCCCTGGGACCATTGGCACCAGGGATCATTAGCCAGGGCTGAGCATCAGAGGACTCCAAGAACGCATGGGATCAAATGATGAACAAAACAGAATAGAACATGCATGCTCCTTTTACGGGGGTCCTTAAGCTCACGAGGGGTCAGAGGGGAAATTCAAACACAGGCTCCTGATTCTCACACACTTAAGCTGTGATCCACAGAGCCCCAGCAGGTCATGCCCACTTGGGAACAGGCCTTCTACTTATAAGACACTAAAAGTCTACATTTTCTTGTGAAAATATCCAGGTTTTTCATTTGTTTGTTTATTTGCTGTTTCCTACTCACACAAGGACAGATCAGAAAATTTACTGTGAATGGAGATAATAAGACGAAAGGTTGTATTTAAGTGACCATGAAGGGTAAGAAGTGGGGGGGTAGCATAATGTCCCTTGTTCTAGAAAGTTCTGAGGTTTAACATAGGCCTTAGAACTAAAGAAGAGCCCTGAAGGACATAATAAAACAAGGTGAGCAAGCCGTGGTGAACAAGCTGGTAAGCATCATTCCTCCGTGCCCTCGGCCTCCAGTTCCTGCCTTGGCTTCCTTCCGTGATGAACCTGCAGCCATCAGTCAAATAAGCCCCTTCTTCTCCACCTGGTTTCCATCATTGTTTTTCACTGCAGCAGAGAAACAAATCAAGTTATCTGTCTGACACACAATATGTTTCCTTCCTTAAAAAAAAAGCATATAAGTGTATGAGTGAGTGTTTTACCTGCATGTATGTACATATACCATGCGTGTGAAGTCCCTGGAGTGACCAGAAGAGGGTGTCGTATCCCCCTGGAACTGAAGTTACAGGTGGTTTGAGCCATCATGTGGGTGCTGGGAACCAAACCTGGGTCTTCTGAAAAAGCAGGTAGTGCTCTTAATTCCTATGGCCTCCTTCCTGCCCCCACGGTGGGTTTTCTGTTGCTCCTATGCCCTGGTTTGTATGTATATGATAAGCATGTGTTATCATACACTTAATCTTTATATTTAAATAACAACTCCAGAAAGAAAATCTAAATGCTCCCATTTGGAAAGTAACAGTTGTACCTCTGTGGTGTGAGTGCAACCACACTCCTTGGTGGTGTAGGAGGTTCTTCTGTCTATGTGTTGCTTTCATTAGTTAAATAAAGAAACTGCCTTGGCCTTTTGATAGGGCAGAATTTAGATAGGCGGGGAAAAGAGAACTGAATGTTGGGAGAAAGAAGGCAGGCAGAGAGAGCTGCCATGGAGCCTCCAGGTCAGACATGTTGAATCTTTCCCAGTAAGCCACGAACTCATGGTGAACACAGATTAATAGAAATGGGTTAGGTCAAGATGTGAGAGTTGGCCAAGAAGAGGCTAGATATAATGGGCCAGGCAATAATTTAATTAATACAATTTCTGTGTGGTTATTTCAGGGGTTAAGTAAGCCGGGCAGCGGGTTGCAAGCCCGCTCCTCCTACAACAGTTTGGCGCCCAACGTGGGGCTTGAACCCACAACCCTGAGATTAAGAGTCTCATGCTCTACCGACTGAGCTGGGCAAAAAATAATAATAAAGCAAAATAGAAGGTTATATTTCCCATAGAGCTTCAATCAGACCAACTGAGCAGTTGTCTGAGAGACCTGTCTCAGCAGCTACCAAGTTCCCTCAATGACACTTGGCCCTGCACAAGTGAGCATCCCCAGCCACATCAGCTACATTGTAATTTGCTCTCAATTTTAAGCCCTTGCATGAGTTCTCCATAGAGGCTAGTAGACATCTATGGTCTGGATTACTTTTATACCTGCTTACCCCCACTTGCAAGCAGCGCCCACTCTTCATTAAAAGAAAAGCTGATTGGGAGCAACAGAAATGCTGCTGTGAATTTCTGGGCTCTCTCAGGCCCTGATGTTCCACTACAGACCAATGTAGTGTGACACTTCATATCTAATTACATAATTAAAAACAAGTTGAAAACTCATGAAGCTAAGGGGCCTGAAGACCTTAGAAAAGTGAACTTTCAAACTTCATTTTTATCTGTATAAATCTGTGTGAGTATTGGTGTCTTCAAAGCCAGAAGAGGGTGTCAGAGCCCCTGGAACAAGAGTTACAGGCAGTTGTGACCTACAGATGTAGATGCTGGGATCCAAACTCAAGAACTCTGGAAAAACAGCAAGAGAGAGTGGAGGAAAAGAAAACTGTGGTCAAGATGTGATTTATGAGAGAAGAATGAAAGAAAGAAGAGGAGGAGGAGGAGGAGGAGGAAGGCCTCACAGCTACTGATGTCTACCTGGACAGTAAGGCAAAGATGCTAAATTTCTTGTTTTATCATTTATATATGCTACCTATTTGACTCTATTAAGTGTTTCTTAATAAAAGAAAAATACAAATTAAAGAAAAGAATTCTTAACTGCTGAACCACCTCTCCAACCCTAGAAAAATAAACTTCTAACAAGAACTTTTCATTGTGAATTTTTTTAATCAAATCTTCCTAAAAGGTCTCACAGGCCTTGAAAATATCAGTCTTGCTGCTGATGGTAAGAATGGGTGTGGCTTGGCCCCTGGTAGGTTGCCCACACCCGTTGGATGACCCCAGACCCAGGAGCATATGGGCTGCACTATTTGGGCTCAGTGGTTAAATAAAACAAGACAGGAAGTTGGGAGGGAGAAGTGTTGGGGAGACCCTGAGGAGCTTGAAAAGGAATGGTGAGGGGAGGCCATAATCAAGGTACACCGTTTGCGTGTATGAACTTCTCAAAGAATAAATTAGAAGTGTTATTTTCCGAAAGAGAATGAATGGGAGTGCATCTCTTCTCAGTATGTACAGAACAAGAAGACGCGCTCCATGCCCGGGGACACACACACACATACACACACACACACACAGTTCCCTCCAGAACACAGGCTTACAGCAGCGTGACTAAGTCCGTGGAGGTTTCAGAGCTTTAGAGAACAGATGGTCACAATTTGAACAACAGAAAACCTTGAAAAATCCTTAGTGTTTCTTAAGTACCATGTAAAGCAAGCATCAATGCAAATTCAAATTCATTTCTTTCTTTTAATTCCTGAAGTCCAGTGGGAAATGTGTGGACTGGAAATGACGGAGATGAAAAATACAGGGTTCTAAGGTGTTGCCCTGTCCAAACTTTCATTAATTAAAGTGGGGATGAAACTGGAGGGTCACACCCCAGTGTGGACACTGTCCTTTTGATCTTAGTGCTATGATGATGCATAACCAGAGTTTGAGGACATCTGCGTCCCTTGGTCTTCACCAACCATCAGCTAGACGCTTTCAAAGTGACTGTGAGCTAGGGCCAACCCTACCAGCCTATGGTTGGGCTCCTTCCCAGGAAACTTTGGATTCAACTGGAGTTTTAAATGCAATGATCAGTGAACTAGGGAGAGAGCTCAGACCACCCAGGACCCAGACTAAAATGTTGGCCAGAATGGCATACACCAGTAATCCTCGCTAGGGGAAGAGACAGGCGGAGCCCCAGGGCTGATCCCTGGGACCCTCTGGCAGCCACTCCTTCTGAAAACAGTGTAATCTAGGTTCAGAGAAAGCCTGCCTCAAAAAATAAGACAAAGAGCTACAAAGGAAAGTATATGAAGTTGACCTCTGACCTCCACATACTCACCCCCCCACACACTCACACGCACATGAATACACACACTCGTGATGAACAGTTCAGTTCATGTTTAGAACGACACTTGTCACTGAGCAAGCTTACACTTCCACGCGGCTCAGCTCTGATAGTCTTGGCTCCAAAAGGACAATGGGGCTATGAACAGGAAGAATTGACTTTGTATTTATTTGGGAGTCTCGCCGCATAGTCTCCATCTCCCATTAGCACATCTTAATTCAGAGCCAATATGTAGCGAGTATCTCGCTCTGCAGAAGTGCATGCTGTACAAACACAGGCATTTCCACGTCCAGCTTCAGGTGGTGAGACGTCAGTGCACAGGGCTGAGATGAGAGTAAAAGAGACATGAATGAGAAAATTGCCTACTCTAGAGTCCGTCCCAGAGAAGTTGGTTAAAGTGTAGCCTGCATTTTCCAGACATTCAGCTTAGGGTATAGATTGCACGCTTATCCATTGGACAACTCTTACAGGTGGGGTTTCCTACCTCCCGGCAGACTTGTTTTCTGGGTCATTTCGCTATGACTTCATTTGTAGTCATTTCTGCAAACATTCCCAGGGCAGTTCTGCTAGATTTAGACAGCGAGAAATAATAAGCCTTTTGGAAGCTTGTTTTCAATAGAAGCGGCTTTAACAATGACTTCCCTGAAGAGAAAATTATCTCTAGGTGCAGGCTGTCTCCACTACCCGGGGACAGTCACGGGTAACCCGAGAATGGAAGGGATAGCCACCCAGGCAGCTCATTCCTCACGCCTTGCCTCTATTGAACAGACCTGGAAGATGATCCTCCAACCGATTTAGAAGTCTAAGAGTTTTAATAGGACACGAGTCTTAGTTCAGCCATGAGTTAGTTCTTCACACCTTGCAGCACAGCGTCTGCATGCTGGCTCCTATGAAGACCAGCTGCCACGCGTCAGGGAGGGACATCCTGGGACCCTAATCCACACAGGGAAGTCAGACTGAATAGCCAAGGACAGTGACACACCTGCTGCCCATGTCTGATCTCTACAGCTGTGGCAGTGACTGTCCCTGCTCACCCATGTACCCACTCAGCTGGCTAGTAGGCACCCCGGGGCCCTCGGGATGTTCACTTTCTCTCTAGTATCCTCTGCCTTCCTCAAGAAAGGGACTTGAGAAAGAGGTGGTCTTATTCAGATTAAGGGGAGCAGGGGGTGCCTTCCTGAGGAGAAGGACACACTCATGACAGTTGGTTTGAGCATCGATTTGACAGAATTAAGGGATGCCCAGGTATTTCATAATTCAGGAATCGTTCATGCTCAGCGGGATTGAGTGTGGTTGTCTGCTGGAAGGGAAATACGTGTGGTCTGGAATTTGTTTAGAATGACTGAGCTGCCTCAGGGGAGCCTGGGGGTGTGTACTTGTGACTTACAGGGAGATGTGTCCTCTATGAAGATGGACACTAACTATCCAGCTAGCTGGAGCAGGGTGGATACAACTATAAAGTAAAAGCAAGAGAATATTCCCTCCCTTCCGGAGTGAGCCCACCTTCCCTTGTCTTTGACATCTGGACTCCTTTGCTTTGGGACTCTAGAACTGTGTTCTAGTCTGTTTTTCCTACTGTGATAAAATACCATGGCTGAAACCAACCAGATTCTTCCACTATCCCATTCACCTTTTGTTACACTAGATAAAGTGTAGAAAATGATGATCACTTACCCTAAATAACAAGAAGGCACCAAAATGATAACACAACCATAGATTTTTATCTCCAAAAATAGCATTTCTGGGTTTCATGTCTTTCCCTCCCAACCTATCTAAAGTAGGGGCTCTTCACCCTCCACCAAGATTTAATTCTTGGTCCATTCACAACTGCTTAAGACGGCCTACTTATTTATTGTCTGTCTCTGCACAGACTGCAAACCCCACAGAGGCAAAACCGTTATACCCCTAAATAGCACCTAGTGTACAGCAGATACTCAGGAAGCATGCTTTCTGGTGAAGAATAAGACATCGTCTACAGCAGCAGGCACCCACTCAGTGCCAACATTTCACAGGATGCTGTGTCAGACGCCAGGGAGATTCCACAGACGGATGCACCGTCTCATCCCTCAAGCAAGCCACCAGCCGGATCCACTCATCCTTGCCCTAAGGCAACATATTCCAGCTTCTTAGAGATCCTAGACGGATGTGAGGCAGGTGTATCCATTCATGCATCATGTACTCACGTTTCCACCTGCCCATCCACCTATGTTTGCACACAGACATGCTTCCATCCCCCACACAGCATCAGCTGAATGCTTGCTTCATCTCTGGCTTTGTGCTGGGCATTCAAGACAGAAATGAAGAGCGTGTCTGATGTCCTACATTAAGCCGTGTTCTATTCATGAAGTGAGTTCAGATGTTTAGCCTAAGCATAGGACTCCAACCCCACTTCCTCATCAGCCTCTACTTAGACCCCTTCTCTGCATGATGTCTGTGATACATCATGGTTCTCCGTAGGACCGGCTTCCTGTCAGGTGTCCTAGCAATTAACTTTCCTGTCCCCACCATCAGCAGGGACTGCCTACACGTCTGTGATTTACAGCTTTCTTTGGTTCCTTTTTGTAGTGTGGCCCGTGGGTCCTGCTTCATCTTGCTTTTGCCTGTACAGTCTGATGCCTCATCCTTCACCTCCTTCCATCTAGCACTTCACCGAACTCGCACGGCATCCTCCAGCCTTGAGCCTTGTCACACACTGATCTCTCATTTGCAAGCACTTTCCCTACCATGCCCTTTAGGTACTCTCTGCCAATTTGTTTGTCACCCCGCTAGAAAATTACTCTTCCTGTTGATGTGAGACCTTCATCACTTAGCCATGCCCCGTGTAACAACTCCTTCTGTCTATTCTCAGGCTTAACTCTGAACTAATCTAGTAAACAGAATATGATTTGTTACAGAACATCAGGCGCGGTCTTCATTTCTCTGCCCTATATCCCCAGCACAACACCAGAGATGAAGTCATATCCAGTTAGTGCTTGATGGATGGATTCATGCATCATGGTGGGTGGATGGACAGATACTCTCGGATGCATGGATGGATACATGGATAGATGGTGTAAACCTGTGTGGATGGAAAGATGGATGATAAATGCATGGATATGTCTGGCTCACTTAATAAGTCTACAATCTCCAAGAAGTTGGGATCTATTGCCTTACTTAGTATTAATGAAGCAGGCATTGACCCTGTTTGACAGGTGGGTGGATGGAAACATGGATGCATAGATGAATGATGCATGGTGCATGAGTGAATAAAAAGATAGTTGATGCATGCTTGGATACAAATATAGATGGAATGGATGCATGCATGCAGTGTGGGTGAGTACAACGATGCATGAGTGGGTGGATAAATGGATACTTGGATGCATGGATGGAAAGGTAGATGATGATGGATGGCACATGTATGCACAAGCATGTCTACCTCACTCAGTCTATAATCTCAGAGAAAGTGGACCTACTGTCTCATGGGGTATTAATGAAGCAGACATTGCTCCAGTACACAAGTGCCTAGGTAGGTGACATATTCACAGGGCTGGGATGGTTGGCTCAAAGCCTCTTGCCAGCAAACAGGCCTTTGCACATCTAAGTGTTTTGAAAATAGTCTAGAAAGCAAATTTTCATCCACTGAGTTACTTTACATACATCCCCAATGTACACCCAATATCTGCCAACTTTAGATAGAGTAAATCCTGCAGCTGTCAGAGACCGCATGGACTCCCATCCTGTGGAGCTTTCTGGCCCAGAAGGTCCCCTACCTCCATACTGCTGCATCTGAGCCCTTATATCCAGTCCCCTGGAGTTCCTTTACCTATTCCCCTTCCATATATGTCTTAGAACCAGCCCAGTCTCAAAATGATGCCATGTAGAGTCATCCCCTGCATTCAAACTTGTCCCGCTATCAACTGAATAAATGCTCCTTCCCTGTTGCCACCTTGTGGCAATGTCCCCTGGTTAACCCTGAAATCTCCAGGACTCACCACCCTTCAGTGCAAACCTGCTGCCACTGTTGCCCCTAAACTGTGTGCCATCACTTCATGGTCCCACTGCTCATAAGGGTGCTCAGTCCATGCAGCTGCATGCAGGGGTGGATAGATGTGTCTCCCATCATGGATGTGCTCTCGGTGAAGCCTATTCTTTGGTATTTACCCCACTGGAAACCATTTGCTATTGTCACCTGAGACCCCTGGCCAAATATCCATGGGTCAATTGTATGGAATCTGTCCTTTGTTGATGTTCTCTCACTTTGACCATAAGGCATGTGCATCAGTTTGTCGTTATGTCAACTGGACACAAGTTAAGGTCTTCTGAGAGGAGGCGACCTCAATTGAGAAATTGCCCTACGTGAGATCAGGCTGTAGGGCATTCTATTAATTAGATTGATGTGGGAGGACCCATTTCATTATGGGTGGTGCCATCCCCGGACTGGTAGTTCTGGGTTCTATAAGAAAGCAGGCTGAGCAAGTCATGGAAAACAAGCCAGTAAACAGCTCCCCTCCATGGCTCCTGCATCGTTCCTGTCTCCAGGTTCCTGCCCACTTTGAGTTCCTGCACTGATTTCCCTCACTGGACTGTGAGTCAGGTATGCAGCCCAAGTCAACCTTTTCCTCCCGAGTTGCTTTTGGTCCCGGTGTTTCATCACCATAATAGAAACCTTAACCGAGACTATGTACATACCACCCAGAGGACTTTGGGTGATGAGGAAAAACCAGGACAGACTAGTATTTCCTGGGTGATAGGAGCTCAAAATTTTAAATACAGATGTGAGGAACCCACCCAGAGGTGTCTCTGCTTGGCAGCCTTGTGGCAGAGTCAGGAGTCAGAGTCTCTCAGGTCAAAGAATGAAGTTTCTCATCTGTTTATAGACCCAGTTGAACCTCAGAGGGATTACCTGATGTGGGCAGGCATGGGTTAACTGGAAAGTCATGGTTAGAGCCCTAGACCCAGGGCTCCCAACCCACACTGAATTATTCACACATCTCACTTCTGCCTGCGCCTGCATCCTTTGCTCAGATGACTCCGGGGAAGCGTGAAGCCTATGTAGGGTACCAGGGATGCACAGGTGAGGGAGGCTGCATGCCTACAGCTTCCTTCAAGCACACAGCTGTCGTCTCGGCATCGCTTTGAGCATTTATTTACATCAACTTCTTCATTATTTTCAGATTTGGTAGGTGTAAAACAGCACACCAGCTGCCACCAAATAGCTTCCTTCCAACCAATACAAGATTTGTTTAGATTTCTTCATTCGGGGCTGCTTTCCCTGTGAGCCAAATGACTGTCAATCACTCCCAAACTTTTCATTATTGAAATAGATTTTTTTCAAATGATATATTCTGATTACAGTTTCACTTCCTCCAATTCCTCCTAGATCCTCCCCACCTTCAGAAATGAGTGCTTGCTTTCCAGTGTTCAGAAAAATAAAATAATCACCCCCCCATATGTGCTGCAGAACGCAGAATTCTCTGGGAAGAGTTTTAATATAAGTACACAGTGGTATCCCAACAATATAACAGTGTTTCATCAGGATGGTGGAGCATTTGGATTGGATCTTTCCTATTGAGAAGGTTTGTATTTGTAGTTGGACCAGCTATTTTCCGTAGCCTCAAAGGAATAGGTGCCTATATTGGGGTGTCCTGGACAGAGAAAATATAGTTGTTTGGTGTTGTAAGATGAGATCAATGACAAAAGCGCCATCAGTCACTGTCACAGGCTTGCATCGGTGAAATCTCGGAAAATCATTTCTGGGTTCCACAGTCCTGCATTGCCTTGCTTCCAGCCATGGACTTTGGGTAGTACCCCATCATCACAAGAGAGACTGGAAACAGCAACGTCCCATCGGATTCTCACAGAGCCATTCACAGGAACACTGTGCTTGGAACCCCCAGTCCCTGCTTTGATCTAGAGGAGCCATGCTCCTGGAGAAGGCTTTCAGACTAATGCAACCCTAGGTACGGCCCATGGTGTTAACGAGGGCGAAGTCCATTCTCCTCCCTGTGGTCATTTCAACGTGATGGCTGGAGGAGGTAATTATTTCTCCCTTCAAATTGAATTAAGTGTTTTAAGGAGGTGGCACCTTTGTCCTCGCATGAGGAAAACCTGCCTCTTCATTATTTGCCAACCCCAGACCCTTTCCCATGCTGTCTCAGTGTCTCGTTGGATTTCTTTATTTAAAGCTTCCCTATGGCAACAGCCCAGCAGAACCATCTGGCTGGAGGGATTCTGAGACAGGCTTTGTCAGGAAGCAAGGGCCATGGATGCATATGACACACAGTGTTGTGCTCATAAATACCTATAACAATGCAAGATGCACACCAACCAGGTATGTAGGCACACAACTTGCAGAATGGATTGATGGGATGGGAGGAGTGATTCTGGCTACAGACTGAACTTATCGAATCACTTTACCCAATAATTTAAGCATAAGCGTCCAAAAGTATGTGAAGGTACCTGCGTGTGACCTCCGTGTAACCACCACAGTTAATATCCAGAGTGTGGGAAGTTGCCTGCAACAGGGAAGGAATTTAGCAGTTAGAATTCTGATAAGATTGGCCTTCCACTATTAACATCAGATGGTTAAAAAAAAAAAAAGTCTTTGGGCAGCCAAGCATTTCAGATGAAAATCAAATGAGTGTTTCATGGGTCCCAAGGAATTTCAGGTTCCCCCCAGAATTCTGCCCTGGCTGGAAGCACCAATGTGCCTTATGGTGACACAGCAACTGTCAGAGAAGATTGGACAGGTGCTGTGAGAATCTGCTCACTGCCAAATGGCACCTGTGGGTGAGTGGCCTTTGTCTGACACCGCGAGTAGGTCTTGCAAAATCCCAGATTTCCTAAGCATCAGTTTCTAAATGTCGTCTGAGTAGCGTGCCTAGGCCCAGGGGCTCACGGAACTCAACCTCGGGCACGCCCTAACAGCGTGGAGGAAAAGGGTTTGCTTCGGTGCATTTATTGTGACACACAGAGGTACAAGGGTCTGTCTCCAGTGTGGGAGGCTGTCCCTGCCACTAACCCTGGGAAAGCAGCTAGTACAGAACAATTTTCTTTTGAAGCTCAAGGACAGTTTAATTACTGTTTAAAGGAAAATCCTCAGAGCAGACAAGCTGTAAGCTCAGCAGCTGTCTGGAGAAGGAGGAGAATGGAGAACAAAGGCCAACCTCCTGGGTGAAGCCAGCATGGATGTCAGATACTAGGCAAGCAGGAAGCCAGATATGTGGAATAGAAACTTAAGAGAAAAAGTAAGAAAACTCAAAACATCAGGGAAGTCCAAGGTGTTAGGGAAAGCATGCTAAGAAAAGAGATAGAGAATAAAATGTCCTTTGTTGTTATCTCAGTCAGGGTTTCTATTGCTGTGAAGAAACACCATGACCACAGCAACTCTTAGAAAGGAAATTATTTAACTAGGCTGGCTTGCAGTTTCAGAGGGTTAGTCCATTATCATCATGGTGGGTAGCACACAGACAGGCATGATGCTGGAGAAGGCGTTGAGAATTCTACATCTTCAGGTAACAGAAAGAGAATTGAATTGAGTGTCTAAGACCTCAAAACCCCTACAGTGACAGACTTCCTCCAGCAAGGCCGCCTCTACTCTAACAAGGCCTCACCTCCTAATAGTGCCATTCTCTATGGGCCAAGCATTCAAACACATCAGTCTATGGGGGCCATTTCTACTCAGACCACCACAGTTACTAACTCTAAAGGTCTGACCTCACAATGTCATATCAAACCTTGAGGATGTGTGCATGAGCCTGCAATTATGGCCTTCGTTGAAGATGCTATCCAGTTATCCTATTATTAATATTTAGCTCCAAACACAAAAGGCGATGTCTGCCATGCTACAGGAATGTTATTGTCTACACAGTCATATCCACTTTCTCAGTCACAGTGTCCAGCTGCTGTCACCAAGCCTAGAAACCCCAAGTCAGAAGCTGAAGATGATGTCAAAACATATGTAAGAATGTTCATGGGTTGATGCGTGAAATATGGGTTGATGCTTTAACTGTAAACATAGACCTAAGTAAATTATAAAAATATCCATTATTATATATCTTTGAATGTTCTTTATTTTAGAAAGCACATATTTAAATTGATAACAAAACCTGTGTATTGAAATGAAATTTGCAGGTAAATGGATAGAACTGGGAAACACATCCAGTGAAGTAGCCTAGACCCAGAAAGATAAACGTCTCGTGTTCCCAACCTTATGTAGACCTTGCTGTCAAATCTTTTGATTTGTGTTTAATTCAGAATGGCTGCAGGAGCCAGGACTCTAGAAAGGGGCAGGGGGATAGAAGATCTTAAGGAAGAATAGATCATAGAATGCAGATGTTATGAACAGGAAAGGACATGATGGGGAAGTTTGAGGGGTGGGAGGGTAGAGCAGAGGTGGGGATGGGGAATGAATAACAATAAGGGTATTCAGAAAACCCACATGGAAGCCTACTATTTTATAAGTTCTGTGTGTGTGTGTGCGTGTGTGTGTGTGTGTGTGTGTGTGTGTATGTATAGAGAGATAGCTCATCAGTCAGGAGCACTTGCTGCTCTTGCAGAGGACCTGAAACTGTTTCCCAGCACCCACATGGCTCACAACCATCCATAACTCTGATTCCAAGAGATCTGATTCCCTTTTCTGGCTTCCTTGGCCACAGCACACACATGATGCACAGACACACAGGCAGGCAAGACTGCATTACACATAAAATAAAATTTTTTAAAAATCTAAAACAAAATTAAAGTCCAGTGAAGGATGCTTCTAGCATTGTTGGTCAGGGGTGTCCTAGAGACCTTAAGGCAATTTTAAGAACTTTTTTGATTAGCATGTTTGTTGTACATGGTGTCGGGCTTCATAGAGATGGCTCCTTCAGAATGCACTGTACTCGTTGACCCTATTCACACTCATCCCTTCCTCTTCCTTTCATTCCTCCCTTTTTCCTCTCCCCCAGTCTCTTTTCTTCCCCAAAGCTCCCCTGCTTTCATGTCAAACATACACACACATGTACATATATACATGGTTTTACATACCTATAAAGAATTTAGGAACCACAATTGGGAGAATGCATACAATACTTGTCTCTCTGAATCTGGTTTAATATCCTTAATATAATGATCTCGAGTTTCATCCATTTTCTAGAAAATTATAAGATTTCATTCTTCCCAAAAGCTGAATAAAATTCCCCTGTGTGTACACAGTATATTCCCTATATCTGTTCCTCTGTTGATGGGCACCTGAGAAAATCAGTAGCTTGGCTATTGTGAACAGTGATGCATTAAACATGGATGTACAAGTGTATCTGTGGTGTATTGATTGACTTAGCATTCAACAAAACCTTTTATAAAATATTTCACTGGACAACTTGCTGGTCACATTAGGTCTGAGGCTGCTTGAGAGTGGAGACTTGGTTCTAATCTATGCATACCTCTTTGAATGGGTTTAAATGTCCCAGTATGATGGGTAATGTCAGGAGAAGGCAGCGGGGAAAATAGATGACTAGTCTGTATCCTGACCTAGAGGGACCAAGGGATTAGGTTTCATTCTGAGAAATGATGTCCTTTGTTTTTACCATTGTTTTAAAATGTTTAGATACTTGACACCATGTCTACGGTCTCAAAATAATGATAATGGCATGAAAACTGAACCACATTCACCCAGTCCAGAAAATTTTGCTGAAAATAAATGGTGTCCATCAGATTGGAAGCATGGAGACATCTGTGTGGCCATCTTTCCTCCCCTGACTCCCAAATTATGTGTACCTTAAAACAAAGTCTCAAAAAACCGTGTGTGTGCTGCAATGGAATATACTCAGAGCACCAAAGAAATGAGCTACGGGGCCATGATAACAAGCAGAGGAAGGCGAAGTGTGCACCTAAAAAAGCCACATCCCGGAAGATTCCAAAGGCATGGTATTCTGGAAAAAGCAAAAGTATACAGGCAGCAAAGATCAGTGGCTGCCAAGGAGCTCATGGGGCCGTGAGATGGCCCTCTACAGAGCTGTGGTGACCTGTCCACGTCACATATCTTTGTCCAGTGCCTAGAATGTACTCCCCAAGATGACTCTTACTTTGAACCCTGAACTTTTGATCATATTGATGTGTCAAGGTGGCCTCATCAATTGTAAAGGACATAGCCTCCAGCAGGGACACCGATAACCAAGAAAGGCTGTGTGCACAGGGTAATTGGTATGCAGGAACTCCTTGTGTCCTTCTCTCAAGTTATATATGAACCTAAGACCACTCAGAAAATAAAACCTTTAAAATTATGGCACCTTTTCCATATTATAAATGTGTATACGTAAGGGAGCGTGTATGTGCACACTCACAACCACGTTGGCAAGCCTATCTGCTGCAGAAAGGCGTGTGAGTATCTGAACAGGAAGGCTTTGCTGCAGCTGGAGTTGAAATGAAGGTTGTGAGGCACCTCTGGATGAGACTGTAAAGGTAAAAGAAGAAAACAGCAGGGGGAACCCCGAAAATAGTAACTCCACACAACCCTTAGTCCTCAAAGTGGCTTGCCTTACAATCAGAGGTGAGTATTTTATCTGTAGCTCAGGATACAAAAGTGGGACACGCTACAGATCAATTTTAAACCATCCGAAGCTACGGCAAAGACATTTTCTGAGCCTCTTTTGAAACTGGGTAATATGTATTTCCCTTGTGGCTTTTAATAGCAGGTGATGGAAGGTCATGTGCCTCTCAGATACTCCCTCCCCGACACCACATTTAACACAAAGGCAAACATTTGAGCCAATTACAGCAATGGAAATATTCCATCTAGTACTAGAGATTTGAATTGTAGGTATTTTTCTTTTTAAGTATATTTCTATGAATTCTTTGAGAATTTCATACATGGCTACAATGTGTTTTGATCACACTCACCCCCCCCCCGGCTACTCCTAACTCCTCCTACCTTCCAACTCCCTCCCAACATTGCATCTCTCTCTCTCTCTCTTTTTTTTAATACCCACTGGGTCCAGTTCTTGCTGCCCAGATGCACAACTCCTGGAGCATGGTCAGCCTACCAGGGAACACACCTCTAGAGTAAACTGACTCTCTCTCCCCTAACAGCCATTAACTGTCCACAGCTCCTCATCTAGGGTTGAGAGCTTGGGTGCCCCCTCCTCCATCTGTGCTGTAATGCTGACTGGTTGTTTTTGTACAGGTAACCTCAGCTGCTCGAGTGCAGAGGTTCTCTAGTTGTTTGGGGTTTGTTTGTTGAGAAAGGGTCTTACTATATAGCTCTGACTGTCCCGGCACTCACTAGGTACACCAGGCTGACCTTGAACTTACAGAGTTCCGCCTGCCTCTGCCCAACAGTTCTGGAATTAAAGGTGTGCACCACCGTGCCTGGTCTCTCTAACTATTTCTTCTGTACACTATCTGTGCTAATCTAAGGAAATTTTAAATCTACTATTTGTTATCTCACACTTACTAAGGAAAAAATAATTTTCTATTTCTATACCCTTGGAAGGAAAGGTAAAGGGGGATGTAAGATCAACAGTTATCAGTAACACGTGCACTCCTGGTAGTGGGGCCAGGAGCTCATTCAATTGTACCCATTCTACAGAGAAGGAAGCTGACCATATCAGATCTAGTCACCATTGACCTGTAAGTCCCCTGCGTCTACTGTCCTGTTTCCACTTGATCTGGACCCAGATGACCGCTTCCCCCTCTCTGTTCACTTGCTTGTATGGATAACTTTGTTCTCAACCTTCCTAAAAATTGGCGCAGCTGAGCTATTCTGCAATATGAGTTGTTGGTTCTAAGGTGCTGGGGATGGAACCCAGGTCTGAGCACTGGTTATGCCGTTGCGTTATCGCTACGCTATATCCTCTGGATAGTTTACTGAAATTTAATTTAGGGCATCACATCTGCATGCCAACTTGAAAGCCAGATGCCCACTGCCGTCTCGGTGCCTGCAGTGGTGACAATGTGAACTCTATGCCATTTCGGGTTTCTCAGTTTTCGTTAAAGTAGAGCATGCGAGAGCTGGAGATGCACTGGCTCCTCGCAACACACTCTGCATGAGCAAAGTCCAACACAATGGATTGGATGGCAGGTGTATCCGGGACAGCCTATTCCAAGGAAGGTCTGCAGGATGAGGCTGGCCAGGGTTCTCTATATTCCAGACCCATACCTCCACCTACTAACACACTGAGGACAGAAGCCAGCAACAAGGACTACATGCTAGGCCTTCAGAAAGCTGGCTAGGCAACAAAAACTATTTCCAGTCGGGGGAAATAAATTAGACTATGCAAAGCTCATGAACACAATACCATTAACTCAGAAGATAAAAAGGTGCATAATTTGATAAGCCAAACATAAACGCCCTCCCTTAGCTTCCCAATTGCTACGTCTTTCTTCCCACCACAGTTCATCATTTTTATTGTGGTCGCCACAGTTTGTGGAAAGAGAAAATAATCTATATTTATAATGGGAAATGATTTGCATACATCTTGCTTGCTATTCACGGTAACGAGGCCTTAGCGGAAGCCGATTCCGGCAGCTCCATATGAATGCTGGCAAGATAATCTGATATGCACGCGCTCATTTTCCTGATGAGAAAATCTCTTTCTCTCACAGAGAAATCTCAGGCAATTAAATAAATATTTTATTCTAATTCCGACCAGTCTTCTCTGTCATAGCAACCTCCCCATCCCCTTCAAGTCTAAGCTACTATTTTGCTGTGAATAAGCTGAAAAGAACCATATATTTTTGCTCCTAGGTGACAGAATGTATTCATTCAGACAGGGAAAAAAAATCTACATGAGGCCAGGTCCAGCTTTAGCTACGCCCTTTCCCACTTGTTTACCTTGATGAGTCACTCTGGCATTCTAATGGTCCTTAAAAACACATTCAAGGCTGAACAGTGGTAGCGCACGCCTGTAAATCCGGCACTAGAGAATCAGAAGCAGGCAGATCTGTCTGAGTTCGAAGCCAGCCTGGCCTACAAAGCGAGTTCCAGGGCAGCCAGGACTACACAGAGAACCCCTATTCAATTCCTAATTTCAGCCCAAGCACGATTCCTAGCAAACTGTTTGCCTTTTAGCAGTCTGATCTTTATGAATCTTTGAGTTTAAGCAGGGGATGGAAAATGAACTTAGGGATAAATCAGCATGATTGCAAATACTCTCCGCTCCCAGCAAAATGCTGGAAGCACTCCGGGGCCTGGAGCAGCACAATGCTAATTTTATAGACAAGAGAGCACTGGCCACCAGGACTCAGAAGAATGAGATTCCTGACGTTTGACATCTGATTGGAGATAGCTTTCCTCTTGCATGTATTCTAAGAAGACAATACTCCCACTGATAATGTTCTAGATAAATGATGCCGAGCCATCAGGATCCAAGCATGGGCTATGAAGGCACAGTGTCATCCATTATTCCCAACTTGAAAAGCTGTAAGGCTGATGAAAGGAAGGGCACACCAAGACGGAGTTCTCAGCACAAAGGGGATTTACTTGCCCCCGAGGGACAAAGGACTGCCTCTGCACAGAGGGGAGAGAGGCAGCCCGTAGATAAATGGCAGTTTATTAAGGGAAAAGGGGAAACCCTGTGCTGGGATGAGTTAGTTCATTTTGATTGATCATGTTAATTAGGGTAGCCAAAGGGGCTTTTTGATGGCTGGACTTCAAAACTTTGATAGCTGGACCTTGGTAGTCAGCCTCAGGAGGGGACAGTGGCCAAGTAAGAGAACGGACCTTGGCGACTGGCTTTAAGAATGTAATCTGTTTAGCATGGCAGAGGGAATCGGGGTTCAGGGAGAGGATAAAAGACAAAACCATCCTGCAAAATGTTTGCTATGCTCAGGTCTGTGTTTGTCACGTTCAGGCCTGCTAGAGCCCTTCCGTTGACACTCACATTTGATTTTTTGGAAGTTTAAGTGAACAAATTAACCATAGCATGGCATGACAGAAAAGTACACATGCCAGAAGCAGCCAGCTCAGTGAGCGATCGCGAGGTGATTCACATCACAGATGGTACTGAAGCCAAGGCATGCGGCCCATGTTCTCTCCGTGCCTCCTTAGCACCCTCCATTCACCCTGACCCTGAGATCACATCCTCACATTCGGTGGTGGTTTTGTCTGCACTGAACTTTGTGAACTTGGGAAGATGTTACCCAGCCTCTGATCACATTAAGCAGGTAGGTCCATTTACCTACTGCCTGCACCAGGATACAGCCACTCTCATTCCCTATGGCCTGTCTGACAGCTCAAAGTGCACTCTCCACTCTCCCAAACAGCACTTTGGGTCTGTGTCTGATTTGACACTCTAAGAAACAAATCATGGTCAGTTTTCAGTATGCTGCCCTGATAGAGCTCATCAGAGAACCACAGACAAGCAGGAAGCACTAAGCTTCTGTCTTCCCTAGCAGGCAGCTGCTGTTTACTTGTCTGGACCTCTCCGTTCATCCTAGGGTCAATCAGCACTTGAGTGAACATGGTATCAGAAAAGGAGGGAATTTCAAGCCCAGGGTATACATTACATAAGGCTTTGCACCCTAAGCCGGTGGGATAGGGAACATTGGGAAGGGACAGTTCTAGACACCAAGGGGAATGTACCTCCATGAAGAACTTGGCCAATGAGGAATACAGTGGGTTTGCCAGCAGTGGGGGAGGGGAGGGGAGTGGACTGTGTGTGTGATTAGCATATAAGAGTCAAAGTGGCACACCAGCCATTTTTGCTTTACCTCGGGGATGATGCTGGACTGTGCTACTCTGAGTCTCGGGGGTTCTTACTATGAAGTGAGGACTCTTGTTTCTCACAAACTCACTTCTAGTAATGGTTTTTGTGTGCTCACATGTGTGTGCATGTATGTGTGTAAATATGTGTGTGTGTTTGTGCTCACATGTTACACACCAATGTGTGTTTGTTGGACAGAGGTAGATGGCTATGCCTTCCTTGTCCACTCTCCGCCTTATAAATCAAAGCATGGTTCCTCAGCTGAGCCCAGCTGACTCAGCAGCGAGTCTAGTTCCCAGCTTGCTCTGGGTATTCACATAGTCTCCCCGACCCCTGCTGAGCACCCAGATTGCAGGTGGTCACTGTGCCTGCCCAGGATTTTTGAGAGTGGGGGACACAAACTCTGCCCCCTCATGCTTGCACAGAAAGCTCTTTATCCACTCAGCCACCTCCATAGTTCCCTTTTACTTCTTCCCCCTTCCCTCCCTGCCTTCCTCCCTCCCTTCATTCCTTTCTTCTTTCCTTATTCCTTCCACCTTCTCTCCCTCCTCCCTCCTCCTCATCTTCTTCATCCTCCCTCTTTTTCTTCTTTTCTTCCTTCTCCTTCTCTTTCTTCTTTTTGACGTTAGAAACGGAAGCTAAGGCCTTATGCCGGCTAAGCACGCACTCTGCCAAGGGCTACATTACCCTATCCCTGAATAACTTCCATGTATGTATATTTTGGTTCATACTTAAACTGGCTGAGTCAGAGTTTTATAATGGTTCATTTTAAGGGATTATGCCTAATCATTTCCCACAGTGTTCAGTGTGATTTTGATTTCCACCATTGCAGAACAATTTCTCTTACCCTGGCTTTTCACTGACAGTAGATGTTTGTCAGCCTTAAAAACGTTAGCCATTTTTGGTGGGCACATGGACAGATCACTATAGGTTTAACATATTCCCAGTAACTAATGAGGAACACTTGGATACACTTATTGATTCTTCAGAATTCAACCACTCATTCCTAACTTTTAAAAGCATCTCCACATAACCTTTGACCTACAGTCTGTTCTACCTATAAAATGTGCAATGGTAAGGGTGGCCTAGAAATTGAGAGAGTAGATTCCATGCCAGGAGAGGAAACCCACCCCTGACACTGCCTGGAGCACCAGAACCCACAGGTTGGATGACCGAGAGACCTAGGATAGAACCAAACATGACTGGAGGAAAATAAATGCCAATGTAATGATGCCTAATGATATTCTGCTATACTCATAGATCTGCGCCTAGCCCAACTGTCATCAGAGAGGCTTCACCCAGCAACTGATGGAAACAGATACAGACCCACAACCAAACATTAGGCAGAGCTCAGGGAATTCTGCAGAAAAGGAGAGAAAGGATTGTAGGAGCCAGAGGGGTTAAGAACACCACAAGAAAACCCACAGAATCAACAAAGGGGCTCATAGGGGTTCACAGAGACTGCAACCAGGAAGCCTGCATGAAACTGACCTAGGCACTCTGCAGTTGGGTAGCTTGGTCCTCTCGTGCGACTTCTAACAATGGAATCAGGGTCTGTCTCTGATTCTTTTACTGGCTTTAGGGATCCTACTCCTCATACTGGGTTGTCTTGCCCAGCCTTAATACGTTAGGAGGTGCTTAGTCTTACTGCAACTTGATATGCCACGTTTTATTGATATCCATGGGCGACCTGCCCTTTTCTGAACAAAAATGGAGGATTAGTGGATTGGAAGGTGGGAACAGAGGGCTGGGGTGGGGGAGGGACTGAGAGGAGAGGGGAAAGGGGAAACTGCAGGCTGGATGTAAAATAAAATAAAATAAGTGTCTCTCCAATATTTTGCCTTTTTTCTGATAGGAATAAATTTCCTTTCTGTGTGGTTTTATAAGAAAACTATATTTATGAGGCTAAATTATGAGTATAGCCTAGGCTGGCCTCAAACTCAGGGTTCTCCTGCCTCGAGATGGGGTTATAGATGTACACGGTGTGCCTGGTTTACAGTCTTCCATATACCTTGGATAGAAGACTTCTACTCGCTTCATGTGTGGCCATATCTTCCTCCATTCTGTGCTTTGCTAGTTCACATTCTCAGCATGGTATTTTGATGAATAGAAGTTCTGGGTCTTAACAAAGTCTAATTCATCAGTATTTGACTCTGTGTCTATTGTGTTTCATGTCTTGCATATGAAGTCCTTGTTTACTCAAATATTTTTTCCCCAGGAGTCTCATGTCTCATTTTTTGAATGTAAAATTTACTGAAACTCATTTTGTGCAGAACATCAAATCATAAATTTTTCCCCGTATGATACTAAATGGCACAGGACCATATCACAGTGCCCAGTAGGGCGCGAGTGCCATAGATCAGCTGCTTGTAGACCTGTGCTTTTGTGGCTCCCAGGCAGGCTTATGCAGGCCCTCACACGTGCTACACTGTACTTGTAAGTTCAGACTCTCATCAGATCAAACAAATTTCTCCACATTCACGCCTCTTGGCTGCTTCTCACCTTTTGCATTTTCACACAAATTTTAGAGTCAATTTCAATATCCTCTGAGGTCTTGGTTGGAATCACAGCCCAGCTGTATTAGCAGGTTTACGCCGTGAAGGTTTCAGTTCACCGAAAGCAATCTCTCCATTTCCTCACAGCCCCTGTAGCTCATCCCAGTGAGGCTTTCTAGCAACCTCTGCAGAAGTCATGGATGGCTCGCATTAAACTATGTCTTCAGTGTTTGAGTCTCTCCTTGCATTGTAATGACAACATTGCCTCATTTAATTTCTAAATGTCTGCTTCTGGGAGGGGGGGATGATGCAAATGATTTTGTATCCAAGTCTCCTTACTAAGCTTATTCATTGGTTGAAAAAAAAATCTTTTATCTTTAATATTTCCTTCATAGATCATGCCATCCGCAAACAAGGATTGCTTGTTTTTCTCTTTTCAAATATTTTGCTTCTTTTTGTTCTTTTACTACACTGGCTGGAATGCCATTTAGTGTGCACAATGTGTCCATTTTGCTCCATGTTTCACTACTTGCTGTGGTTTTACTAGCAGTCATCTATGTGTTGAACACACATACGTGCAAGCAAAACAGGCCTTAGGCATGTGCTGAACACACATATGTGCAAGCAAAACACTCAGACACATAATAAAATAATTTATTAGTTATGTTAAAGATGTATGGAAACAGAAGGAGTTGCTCAGAGGTAGATGAGTGCCAAGGTTTCAGATCCTAGGAAGTTAGATAAACAGACTTAAGACTAGTGGACTCTAGAGACAAGGTGGGGAGGAATCAGGAAGATTCACATTATAAATTAGAGTTTGGGGAATGTGGAAATGATTTAGTAAAATTCTTGCTACGCAGGCATGAGGATCCGAATTCAATCCCCAACACCCAACTGAAAAAGCCAGGCATGGTGGTAAGTGCTTATTTGTTGGAGAGACAAAGACAGGTAGACCCCCGGGGATCCCTGGTCCAGCTGGACAAATCTAATCCAGACAGATGCTTCTGTGAGAGATCCTGCCCCCAAAATCTCCAGGTGCACAGCACCAGAGCTTAACCTCTAGCTTCCATACATGTGCACACACATACACCCCGTGCCCCAAGTACACCAAATTAGAGTTTTATCTTAAGGATTGTAGAAGACATTTCTGAGGATGGGCACAGTGTCTGTTATGGTTGGTATATGAAACATAAGCCACAGGCACACGTTTTAACACTTGTCCCCTAGTCGGTGGGCCTGTATAGGAGGCTATGGAGCCTGTTAGGGATGAAACCCAGTCGGTGGAAGTAGGTCACTGGGGCAGACCTTTAAGTGACATCTAAGACCTTTAAGTGGTACTTCCTTTTCTGGTCTATTCTCTCGGCTTCATGGTTGACCATGAAGTGAGCAGCCACCTGCCTGCTGCTCCTGCTACAGTGGAAAGAGCTGTCCCAATGACGCTTCTCCTTCCGTATGAACTAAGACTCCTGGAAGCAGTGAGACCAAGTGAACTTTCGCTTTCATAACTTTCTGCCGGGCGCTTTGCCATAGCAATAGAAAAATAACTAATACAGCACATCTGAGAAAGCACCCTCCAGGCATGGCGTGGAGGCCCAGCGGATGTGGGCCTATTGTGGGGCCTTGGAATACGCCAGGACCTACATGAGGATGACCCTGGATTAGAACTTCTGGCAGAGGTAAGAAGTGAAGATACTACCAGGTGGATCAAGTGTTTCATTGCAGAAGACTCATGAGAGAAGCAAGTTATTGTAGGAGAGATTTGGGTTTATGGTTTGCTACATCCAGCATGGCCAGGACTTGACTTGCCTGGGGCAGCAAGGGAATGAAGAAAGAATAGACACACAGACACATATACAGAAAAGCTGGGATCAGATGGGCTGTGCACACTCTAATAGAGTGGTATAAACCCCCAAAGCAACCCGGAACCTCGTCGTCTATTTATTAAGTATAGCATGGGGGGGGGATTAGCTAGCTTGGGTAGGAGGTGCCTCTGGCTGTAGATACGCAGGAAGAGGAAGCTGTGGTTGCTAGTTTTTGCGTGCATTGGTCAACCAGTAAACAATGGTACTTGGAACAAAGGAAGGCTTTATCTTTCTGAGCCTGACCCTGAGGAAAGGCTTTGCCAGTTTCCCGTGGGTTCAGTGCCTTTGTCATTAATATAGCTGTGCCCATGTCAACAACACACATTCACTCAAAGGTTTATCCACCCTTTACATGTTCACTCATGCTTTCCTCCATAGTAGGAGGCCACTTATTTGTTCCCGGCTACCCAGACTTGAAATAACCACACAAAACTGTATTAATTAAATGACTGCTTGGCCTATCAGCTCTAGCTTCTTATGGGCTAGCTCTTACATCTTAATTTAACCCATTTCTATTAATCTGTGTATCACCACCATGTGGCTGTGGTTTACTAGCAAGGTTCTGGCTCGTCTGTTCCCAGCAGTGGCTATATAGCGTCTCACTGACTCTGCCTTCTTTCTCCCAGCATTCAGTTTAGTTTTCTCCACATACCTCTATTCTGCCCTGTGCAGGCCCAAGACTGTCCTTTATTAACCAATGGTATTCACAGCATGCAGAGTGGAAACCCACATCATTCCTCCACTGTTTACATACTCCCATGGGGCTTCCTGAGCATCCCACAAAGGTTTCATAATTTCTAACCCAGAGTTTATTGGCTCCACTGTTTCTAGACAGTGGTACAACAAAACAACATTGTGGAATAACAGTGGAAGAGATTGCTGACTTCACATTGGCCAAGAGTCAAGGAAAGAGATCCTGAAAACAGAGACTAGACACACATGCACCTGCAGTGACTCACTTCCTCCAAGCAAGCCCCAGCCCTCATATTAACACCAGTTCCCCAAATAACATCAGCATCAGGAAACAGAATTCTCTAGACTTTGTGACCATACACAGAAGGTGGGAAGGAAGAACAAAGCAATGACAAAAAATCTACATAATCTTCCTGAGGAACCATGTATGAAGGACCCAGGTTGGCAGAGAAAACCTGAGTTGATCTGACCCTCCAACTACGGTATCCTTCAAGGCAAATTACTGCCGACTTCATGAATGTGGCTGCTTGCAGAATATTCCAGGAAGGTTTAGTGACCAATGATGTTCCCTACATAGAAGAGTGGGGAAGCCTCACCTAAGTATCCAGCCACTTCTCATAGCCAGCGGGGTGCAGTTCTGTCCTAATTGCAGGTTTCCAGGGGGACTCATGTTGAAGCTAGAGTACATTGGCGGTGGGGGAAGTTTAGTGGGAGGGGCATCGTCTGCACAGCCACAGGGAAGCCTTCATCCCTGCTGGGTACAGACTTTCCAGTGAGGCTGCTTTAGGGTCACCTAAGCTCCTATCTGGAACTCCTCACCTGTGCTCTGATAGTCAGCCTAAGGGACTCACTGGTCCCCCAGGGTAAACTTTAGTAGAATCAAACTTGGTTGTCACCAGTTTTGACCAGAGAAGAATGGGGATAGACATCCTTAGAACTGTCCCCAGGGAGAAAAATTCTCATTACATCGTCCCAACCAGCACTCGTAAAACATGAATTCTGCATTTGACACTCCCCGACAGACTAACCAAAGAGAGGACAAGGAGGGGGGGCAGGAAGAAAAGGAGGAGGAGCTGTTATTGATGTGGTTTAATTGAAGAAACACCTTGAGCTATGCCACCCTCATTTTCTCAAAGGAGGAGGAAGGGAAGGAAGAAGACAAAAAGATGTTTATGTTAGCCTTATTTTCTCGAAAGTTTCACACCACGTGAGGGTTGACACAAGGGATCGAGTGGTCAGGAAGCCCATCCCCACAGGTGCCATTTCCACACTGGCACCTGTGGAAAAATCAATGCCTTCATAGATCTTGCACCCCAGATGCCTAGGTTGTGTGCCCTGCCTGCACCCCACACCTTCCTTGAGTCTAAACTGCCCTGTTGTGACTCTTCAGATCCCTGGAGCCTGCAGAGCCCCTCCACCCCATCCAGTTTCAATACCGGCAGGAAAGAAAGGCTTTTATTATTTCCTTCTCTCTGTCTAAGACTGGACTGATCCGCCCTTAGCCTGCTTCTTATCTCTAGGCCACCGTGTAGAAGGTTTCTTAAATCTCCACAGAGCCAATTTCCTGGCGATGGTACCGGTAATAGCTGCTAAAACCCACTTCATGAAATTGCAGAGTGGACCCTGAGCTGTAAAAACATTATCCTCAGTCTGTGAAACAGCTTGGTTTAGGGACAATCAGGGCTCTGGAGTGACTGGGGTTACCCTCTTCCTGCTCAGCATCATGCCCTCGGAGCTGCTCTCAGTTTTTGGAAACTTGCAACTGATTTCAGCAGGGTTGGAGTCCCTCTGATAACTCTGTCCTTAGACAGGGACTAATTATGGGTGAGAGAGGAACCCCGCTATTTGATCCTCACTGCTTGTCAGACACAGGGCACCTTTGCTTCAAGCCGCCTCCTCATCTCTGCAGGGAGATGCAAGGCTCATCACTGACGTTGCTGAGGGAACAGTAGCCAAAATATGCAGGTGACAGATGCTATCCTGATTGCTTTGGTTTTAATATTCTCTTCCTCCTCCTTCACCCTCCTCCTTTTCCTCTTCCTTTCTTCCTCATCCCCCTCCTCCCTCACCGTCCATCCTCCTCCCCCCTCCTACTACTTCTCCATTCTCCTTATTCCCACTTCTCATGTCTCCTCCACCCCTCCTCCTCCTCTTTCCATCTTTCTCTTCTTCCTCCTCCTCCCCCTTTTCCCCCTCCTCTGCTTCCCTTCTCTTCTTTCCTCCTCCTCTTCCCTCCTCTTCTGTCCTCCTCCTTCTCTTCCTCCTTCCCCAACTCCTCTACCTCCCGGGCTGCTGTCCTTCCCATCTCACAGATGGAGACTGTTCTAGTTCCCTGTCTGTTGCTGTGGTAAAACACTCTGACTAAAATCAACTTGAAGAGGAAAGGGCTTATCGGGCTCACACTTCCAGGTCACTGAGGGAAGTCAGGGCAGAAGCTCAAGCAGTAGCTTGAAGCAGAAGCCATGGAGGAGCACTGCTCGCTGGCTTGCTCTTAGGCACATGCTTATCTACCTTCCTTTTACAGCCCAGGACCACCACCTGCTCAGGGAATGATGCTACCCAAAGTTGCCTAGTACCGCCTACATTAATAACAATCAAAGCAATTCCCCATAGACATGCCCATGGGTCAGTTTGATCTGGGCAGTCCCTCGGTTGAGACTCCCCTCTCTGATGACTGTAAGCTGTGTTGACAGTGAACGGTGACAGAGCCTAAGGCAGTCTACACTGTCAAAAGAGAAGCTGTAGATAAGCCAGGGCTCTTCTTTATCCATGCTATAAACAGCCCTGTGTGCTAGAATATGTTCAATGATAACCACCTAGGTTACTCTGAAATCAGAGTTTATGAGTCAGTACAATGTCTTTCCCATTCTGAGTAACACCAGCTCTCTGCTGGGCTGGAGAAATAGTTCAGTCTGCGAAGTGCTTGCCATACACACATGAGGGCTAGAGTTGGAATAAAAAAAAAGTATTAAAATGCTCAGTGTGGCATTGGATGTTTGCAATTCCAACCCTGGGAAAGTGGAAGCAAGTAGAGCCTTGAGTCCTACTGGTCAGTCAACCTAGCCTACTTGGTGTAACCAGTGAGAGACCCTCTCTCGAAAAACAAAGTAGACAATGCCTGAGAAGCAAAAGAGATTATACTCTTGTCTCCACCTGCAGGTACACGCACGTGCAACTGCACATGCCTGCACACCTCGCATGTGAACAATGCACATATATCCATATTCACAAAAATTAAAAGTGAAAGAATAATTTTAAAAGACATACTATTTGTTTTGAATATCTCTCTGTGTGTGTGTCTGTCACTGCAATGCCTGTGGAGGCCAGAAGAGGGCATCAGATCCTCTGGAGCTGGAGTTCCAGGAGGTAGGAAGCCACTCGGTGTAACAATAAGAACTAAACTCAAGTCCTCTGCAAGGGCTTCAGCTTTTCTTAACCACTGAGCCATCTCTCTAGCTCACATGAGCGTTAACATTCACACAGGTATCGACTCCTAAACTGATTTTAGAGTAAATTTGAAGGCTATGATAGGACATATCCTCTGCTTGGGCTCCTGCAGGACTTCCCTCAGTGATGGACTGTGGCCTGGAAGTGTAAACCAAATGACCTCTCCCTCCCCTAAGCTGTTTTTAGTCAGATCAACAGGAATAAAAATACAGAACAGAGAAGAAAGCCAATGCTGAAATGAATACACGGTTGAGAGAAAGATAAGGCAGAGACAGCTCTTGCGCATGGGAGCGGAGACCTCTTAGCTGTATTTCCCACAGTTAGAGCCATCCCCTGCTTCCTGTTAAGCCTCTGTGTTAACATGGATAATATGTAAGCTCTGAGAAACAGGGAAAAATGATTTGAGATTTGTTTCAATATATTATTCCTAAGTCAAGCTTAAACAACCGACACAGAGAATGTAACTACCGCCTACAGAAAAAAAAAAAACAAACAAACAAACTTCAAGGGTGGAAGAGCGTTTAGCTGAAGTCCTGAGAAGGCTCTTCCACCAGGTGGAATCCTTGCTGCTTCTTTGTGAAATATTCATGGCCAATAACAGGAACTGTCTAGGATGCATTCCGTTCTTCCTTCCTGCGGTGTGGGGAGCAGAGGACGCTCTGAGTGAGTGCACATTGTTGACACGAGTGCAGCATGTCAGGATCCCAATGCCTCAGACCCAAGGGGTGGCAGAGCCTTCCCCAGATGAGGCTCAGAGGTCCGAGTGGGAGTGGTGACGGTGTATACAGAAACTCTCCACCACAGCTTCCTCCTCCGGACGACCACAGTGCTGAGTACAGCTAAGCCCACCTCCTTGTTCAGCTGTATATTGTAAACCACCTCCTCAATTCACATGTACAGAATCAATGAGCTAAGGTTCCAGGTTGCTGGTGCCTTCCAGCAGAGCGAGAACTTACCACCTGACCCTAGCTTTTCCATCCATATGTCTGGTGTTTCTTCTCTGTGTCTGGCCTTTCTTCATTCCCATGCCACGGCAGGAAGGTCAATCCCTAAAGCCATGCAGAGTGCAGTACCGTGGTAAGGAGTGTTTTGTCCTAAGCCGTTCTGAAAGACTTCTTGGAGGTGGAGTTTGGACTGAGGCAACTCCCAGGGGAGGAAGTTTTGAAATGGAACTTTCCGCCCAACATTCCAAAATGGATGCCAGGAGCTGGGGTGAAGCCCCCAGCCAAACATTCCAGACTTTTTTTGGATAAAGATGTTAGGGGCTGAAGTGATGCTTCCAACCAAACACATATACCTATACACAAACATACACATAATTAAAAATAAAATAAGTCTAAAAAACAGCTTCCATGTACATTACACATGCACATCCCTTATTAATACCCATTTTACAGGTGAGAAGGCTGAAACCATGATAAATAGGGAGAACTGGAATTCCCCGCTTGGATCCAAATGCAGAGAAAAATTGTACTGCCTTCTTAATTCTTCTCTAAGTCCAAGACAGATGACTTGGAAATCCTTGTTTTAAAAATGAATTTAATTTTTCTTAATCCAGCATTTGCTAAATGTATTTGAATGAAGGCTTTTCTTATAGAATGTCTATACATATCGCATGAGAAACATTTTGGAATGTTATTAACTGGCTGAAATCGTTTTCTAATGAGAATTCTTAGGGGCATGATTATAAATGAAATATCCAAGCTTTTACCATTGCCTCTCAACTTAATAACTTAACTGCATGTGTGTGCAGGAAGCAAATGATTAAGACAATAGCAATACCAAAAGTTCACCTTTCTCTTGCAATTACATCAGAAGACTGTAGTCAAGTCACACCAAAAGTCCAGAGCAGTTGTTCAGGCCCCAGGGTCACACACCAGAGATGAGCCCAGGCATGCTGCCCATTGCTGGAAGCCTGCTCCATCTCAGGGTACCATTACCACAAAGATGGACAAAGCAGTCATTACTTGGGAGCTAAGAACACTTAGCAGCTGTGAGTGAAATGCCAGCCTGTGTCCATGGTCCTTGGAAGTGATTTACAGAAACCGCCAGGGGAAGTAGGCTGGTATGAACAGCTTGCAAAAGGAGGGTTTTGCAAAATACCATTAAATTGCTACAGGCCAACTGTTCTCAAAATTGTGCTCAATAATTCCACGTTGCCCGCCCAAGCCTGGAAAAAAATAATCTCCTTATACAAAATGCATGCAATTAATAAAAGATGAACAGTTTACGACCATGCCCTTCTCAACACTCATTATATTTACTTCCTTTGATTCACACATGTTTCTTTTACATAAACGTGATCATGGTTTGGTACATCCTGAACCAGCCCTTGAGGGAGCAATGCTGATCATATTTCTTCAGTTGCACCTCACAGTGCATTTCATTAAAGTGGGTTCTGCACCAAGATCTGCCCACTGAATTACCTCTGGGACAGCAGAATAAGGCTGTGTACAATTAGGTACTTAAAAAGTCCCCCTAGTTACTGCTAGGGGGAAAAGCTCACTTACAGGGTGGGAGGAATCACCTCCACACAGAGCATTCAGAGGTTATCCTCGTCTTTCTCCTTTTCTGAATTACAATTACACCGGTAAAAGTAGTAGAAACTGTAAGGCATCCAGGCCTTGCAGAAACAGCGCCAGTGGCAGAAGGCGGCCCCTGAAGGGCCATTGTGAGAGGCCTTGTTAGCACCACAGTCATTTGGCCAGGTGTTGTGCTCTGCAGAGCCCACCTGCATTACCTCGCTTTAGCCATGTGAAAATAGCTCGTGACGGCAGAAATGCCCCTGTGGAGGCAAATGGCTTACTGTGGCAACCCACAAAGTGTAAGGTTAAAAGATAGCACAAGGGAAATCAAGAGTGGTACTCAGCTTCCCGCTGATTAGGAATGGTCATTTGCAGTCAAACCCACCTCCTGTCGGTATTCTTTCTAATGACCTATGTTGCGCAGAAGGCTCTGTGGGGAGTTTCTCAATTGACCATGTCTCCTGGCGGCTCACAGGAAAGTTTCTCCTTGGCCTGGTACATGTTGATGCCTCTAAGATCCTTCTGGGCAGAGGCCACATGGATGCTTGCTCATTAAAGACAGTACTTTTAAAATTACATCTGTGTGTGTGTTCATGTGTCATGTGAGGGTCAGAAGACAATTTGCAGGAGTCAGTTGTCGCCTTCCAACATGTGGGTCTCAGGGATTGAACTCAGATCCTCAGGCTTGGCAGCAAGCACCTTTATCTGCTAAGTCATCTCACTGGTCCAAGGTCAAATCTTTTTTTTTTTTTTAACCTCAGGTACAACAGCAGACATTTATTTTCACCTGCCTTGGAGACATGAATTTGTCCCAGACTCAGGACATTTAAATGCAGACCTATAAAGAGAAAAGCAATTCAGGAAAAAAATGAGCGAAATCACATCATGCATATTGTGAGTGAAATTTTGGAATAAAGTCAGCCAGGAGCACACTTTTCTGTCGTGGTTGTCTCCTCTTTGACAAATGTACAGTCACATCATCGTTGTCAGCGTGGCTCGCAGTCTTCCTTCACCAGATTTTAAGAATCAAGAGAGCTAACATTGTTATTTGACAAAAAGCATATTAAAGTATTAATTAGGGGGATCATGCTGGGGATTAAATGCTTGTTATCCAAGCATGAGACCTAAGCTCAAATCCTGAGGACCAGTGTAAAAAGCTGTACATGGCTTTGCCCACCTGCATTCTCAGTGCTGGGGGTCAGAAACAGGAGAATCACCAGGGCTTACTGTTCACCAACCTAGCTCCAAGGACAGACCCAGTGTGATGGTTTGAAAGGAAATTACCCCAAAAGGGAGTGGCACCATTAGGAGGTGTGGCCTTATTGGAGTAGGTGTGATCTTGGTGGAGGAAGTGTGTCAATGTGGAGGAGGGCCTTGAGGTCTCATATATGCTCAAGCCATGCCCAGTGTTTCAGACCACTTCCTGTGGCCTGCAAGCCAAGATGTAGGACACCCAGCTACTTCTCCAGCACCAGGTCTGCCTGCATACCACTATTTTGCACCATGATAATAATGGACTAAACCTCGGAAAATGTAAGCCACTCCAATTAAATGTTTTTCTTTATCAGAGATTCTATGGTCATGGTGTCTCTTCACATCAATAGAAAACCTAACTAAGACACCCTGCTTCAGGGGAATAAGGTGGAGGGTAATAGAGCAGGATGGAAGATGTCCTTCTTTATACACACACATATATACATATATATACACATAGACCACACACACAGACACACACATTCAAACACCACACACACAGATGCCATACACACTTTGATCACATACACATATATTCCTAAGTACATACACTATACATACATATAGTATATACCACACACATATACATACACCCTACATACTCACAAACTTGCAGATACCACACACTCTCATAAACATACACCACACACACATACTTATACAACATACATATGCCACACATAAACTTTCACAAACACAAAGATGCCATGTACACATACACACATATTCAACACACATACCACACACACATATATATACCACACATACAGTACATATGCACATATACACACATATACCACACATACATATACATACACCACACAAATATCATGTACTCACACACAAGCGCTCATAAAATATATATAATAAATTTTAAAAATTAAAAACCTGTAAATACAATTTCAAAAACATTTAATTCTTAATAGTAATTAAGATTAATTCTTAATTATTCATAGAGTTTCCATTCAGCAAGTTCCTGGTATAACTTCTTGACTTAATGGAAAAAAGGGAAACAGAAAATACTTAAGTATCTCACTCAAGTTGATAATAGTAACAAATTTAATTTAGTTTGAGTTTGGGGGTAGACTACATCCTCACCATACAAATGTTTAGTTCAGAAGATAATTGAAAGACAACCAGCCCTTAGGAAGAGGCAAAGAACCTGAAGAAGACAAGTGGCCCTCATTCAAATTGATGGAGAAGTGGGTTGCACAAGGAGGGACACAGACCCAAGTAGCATCCTTCACCCAATGTAGCAGAGACGAGAGACAGAGAACTCTGCAATAAGACAAGTTGTGTCTCTATTTCAGCTCCATAACTTCAGCACATGAATGACTTTGGCAAACTGTTTCCCTTAGCCTGAGCCCCTATAAGAGGTTGAGAAGTGCCATTACTAACCACCTATTTGTGAAATTCCTGATTTGATTTTGAAACATCGCCCCTGGCTGTGTGAATGACCCTGCTTCCTGGTTAGTACTTACGTGGACTTTGGCTTAGCTTCTGTCACTTGCATTCAAATATGTTTTAAGTGATTGCCAACCGTGGTGGGTTTTTTTTTTCTCTCTCTCTCTCCTTTCTCAATTTGACTCAAATTGTAGGAAAGCTCTCAACCACAATTAACTGATGTCGCTAGAAGTAATAATGCCAAAGGTTAAGTAGTTACTTTGTGAACATCTTAAGCTGTCCCTTCTAGGGGACTCCTGCTGCATTCCCAAGAATGCCTCCAGCTGTCCTTGACTGAGTTCTGCTCAGAAAGAAGGGATAGAGAGGAGCAAACATCCCTCCTGTACTAAAGGCACTCTAAGACAAGATCCATGTGCACCAGCTCAGCTAGGTGCCACACATGGGGCTCCTGTAGCCATACCTCTAGGGAGACAATATTATTCTTTCATTTTTTTACTAAAGGAAAACTTTAAGGGGAGTAGAGAGATGGCTCAACAGCTAAGAACACTTGCTGCTCTGGCGGAGGACCTGGATTTGGTTCCCAACACCCACATCAAGTGGCTCACAACAACCAGTCAGTAACTCCAGTTCCAGGGACTCTGATGCCCTCTCCAGGCATCCTGGGGTACTGCACTCACATGCACATACACATAACTAAAAGGAAAAAAAATCTTTAAAATTCACACATAGGATTTTATCACTAGAGAAAAAATAATCACTTAAATATTGTCAGTAATTTTTGATAGCATAGGAAAGATATACCTATTTTCCCTGTTCTACACTTTTATCTCATGAGAATTTTGGAAAATCAACATAAGAGCCAAACACCTTTCAAGAAAGGCTGATACATGACATGAAATTGATTTCTGTGTGTTGATCCTAGTACATCCAGTATTCTCATTCAGTTTACCTATTACTAGTGCTACAAGCTTTATTATCATTATTATTATTATTATTATATACATTATTTTATACCTAGCCAATCATATCAAAACATGAAGCTCCTGATCCAGTGGAAATTTCCCATAATTAAGTATGATATTGGCTGTATATTGGCATAAGCACCATTTATCAAGCCTAATGTCTAGCTTTCTGAGGTTTTTAAGGATTAAAAATAGATATTATATTTCATCAAGTCTTTCAGTACATACCAAGGTGACTGTGAGTCTCCTGCTTCTCAGTTTGCTAATTTGCTCAATCATGGAATGATTTCCAGGGGTCAATCTAACCTTTCATTCCTGGGACAAACTCCACTGTCATGTGTGTGCTCTTCCTTGGGCTATGTAAATACATTACTAAATTCTTTTTGATACATCTTTTCATTAGTCTCCGCATCTAGGAGAAGTAGTCTTTAGTCTTTTTTTTTCTTTTGATATTCTGATATCAAGCTGAAAAGTGGTCTTAGGAGATGAAAGGCTAAGTGGGCCCTTCCGACACAGTGTTCAGCAATGCACTCTAAGAGTGTCCCCTGCAAATTTCTCACACCCTCTCCCCCTCTGTGTCTGCCCCTCTGTGCTTGGATTTTCTCCTCTGCAAGCCCTCCACACCCCACCTGACTTCCCAGACAGTACCTGGCTCCTCCTCTCTAGACCACAGTGAGGAAGTTGCCTACAGAAACAGCTGGAACAAGTCCAGGGTTCTCTTCATTTGTTTCTTATCCCTCAGAGCTCACTGTTCCCTGTTGTCTGCTGTTCCCACAGCTTGAGGTGCACCATGGGATATGCCTTGTGTTGTTTCCCAATCCCTGGGTGGGGTGGTAGTGGAATACTGTACCTTCCATTTCATCTCTGCTACCAGCAGAATCAGAGTCTCAGTACCATTTTTAAAAAATGAATTAGTGTTTCTCTGCAAAATAATGAGTATCCCAGAATCTAAACCACCCAAATGAGGAAAAGACCATGAGATGCAAGGAAATATTCAGAAAGAAAGAACACTTCAAATGTCATCCTACTATTGATGCCTTTTTATTCTAGGCTTCAATCTTGACCTGGAGGCCATGTCACAGACACAGAGGGAAGGATCCTTCTTTTTTTAAAAATTTTATTTATTTATTATGTATACAGTATTCTCAGTATTCTGTCAGAATGTGTGTCTGCACACCAGAAGAAGGCACCAGATCTCATTACAGATGGTTGTGAGCCACCATGTGTTTGCTGGGAATTGAACTCAGGACCTTTGGAAGAGCAGGCAGTGCTCTTAACCACTGAGCCATCTCTCCAGCCCAGGAAGGATCCTTCCTAAAACGCTTCTCAGTGTTACCCCTAGAGGAAATTCCCAGTGGCAGGAGAACAATTTTGTAATCAACTTACACAATAGATGAGTGTTTGAAAAGTGTCATTCTGTCACTTCTCCTGTTCTCTCTTTGTAAATCCTTACAGCCCTTTGGCCCCTCTGTAAAGCAAACCTCAAAGAAAATAAAAATTTTTATTTTTCCTAGTATTATAAAGCCCTGTACTAAAGCTCATATTAAGATTATTTAATTACAGCTAGTTTAATAAAGCCAAATGCAGGGGCTAGAGAGAAGGCTCAGCTGTCCAAGTGTTTGCTGCTCTTTCAAAGGAATAGAGTTCAGTTCCCAGCCCTCACCACACTGAGAAGCTCACAGATTCCTGCAACTTCAGCTCCAGGGGATCCAACGCCCTCTTCTGACCTCTGAGGATACTGCACTACATGCAGGTATGCATACACACACACACACACACACACACACACACACACGCACGCACGCACACGCACACGCACACACAAACACAAACACAAACACAAACACACAATAAAAGAAATCTTAAAAAAAAATACCTCTAGACTGAATTGATCTAGTGGACTGAATGGTCCCCCAAGATCATTTGTACATGTCTTTTGAAAAGTTCAAATCCATGAAAATAATTCACTTGTGTAGGTGTAGAGCATGTCATAGATACTACAGTGAACACAGTGAACTGAGCCTGTGATGGTTTTTGTCAGTCATTTGCCCAGGAAGCTATCGCACCACCACCCTGGTCACTCAGGAGAATTCAAATCCTACTCTGATGTCTCCCCTTGCACAGAACAATGAGATTTGGGACAAGCTCATTCCTTATTAGAATAAACCTAACTGATGTGATGATGTATTAGTTTGCTGTCTGTTTCTGTGTTCAAGGAGAAAAGAGTTTATATAAGCTTATGGTTTATAATCCATCATTAATGGAAACTGAGGCAGGATCTCAGGGCTGAAACTGAATCAAAGACCAAGGAAGAACACTGCTTATTGACTTGTTCCTCATGGCTTGCTCAGGCTGTTGTTTCGTATCACCAAGGACCACCTGTCTGGAGGGAGAACTGCCCAACGTGGGCTGAGTCCTCTCACATCAACCATTAACCAAGAAAATCAAGAAAATGTCCCACAGACTTGCCCTCAGGCCAGTCTGATGGAGGCAATTCCTCAATTGAGGTTCCCTCTCCCCATTTGACTATAATGTCGATCAGGCTGATGAAGAGAAAATTAATCATCACCTGTGAGAAGAAGTTCCCACGGGCACTCGTTTGGTCCACACCTAGCTGGGTGACTTGAAATTTACTAAGGAAAAGAAAAATCTGCTGGTATGTTCTCAGTATGGATGTCCTTCCGTAGAGAGCTAGAAATCCTTGGGAGTAGATCCCTTTACCTGCCCCTGTAGACGTTAGATCTAGGCACAACACCGTACACAGCTGCAGCATCTGCTCCCACATGAGGATGGTGAACCAGAGAGACAGAGAGAACCTGACCTGGAGAATTCTGAGTTTTTACGTCTACTGACTCTGATGCCCCTTGTAAGTGCCATCTCTGTCACCCAGCAAGAGGAAATTCCTCATTGTTCAAGATTTGCATGGAGAGTGTATGACTTTAGTTGAAATGACTCAATCACATAAAAATTGATCATGGGTATTCACACATGAGAAACAATCTCAGATGCCACCCCGACCAGATACAGCTCATTAGGGCAGGAGTAGGCATCAAATTTGGGTTTCCTATCTTCCGTCTACTGAGAGACAAAAAAAAAAGGAGGGAGACCAGAAAAGAAATCTTTAAATAAGACAGCGGTGAGTGATGGAAATGGAATTGCATTATCTGTTCGCAGGATTTCTTTCAAAGCAGGAAGGATCCCATCTAATCCTTTATCTTACCTTTCTTCTGGGCTTCAATCTGGCCCTCATTCCAGCTGTTAGATTGAATTCTCCGAGAGGAGATAAATTGAAAAATGGGATTCTAACACGTTTTTCTTTCTTTTTTTCAAACTCTATCTCACACCCTGTCCTTCTTTCCCTTGATATCCCCAATTATCCTCTAGGTCTTAGATAGTGAGTTTTAGAAAACTTTTGACCCGTTGGTAACTACAGCTCACAGGTGAGCCTTTTATGACCCACAATATTCTGTTATTTCTTCATGGAAATAATCATCCAAGGTTCGGGCCTGATGTTACTTTGTAGACAGAATGTAAGTTTCCCAGTTCACCCCCATTATCTTCTGCAGGTGTACCCAACCTTCTCAGACTGCAACAGGATGTCACCTAAAGTTGACACTCAACCAGTAAAAAAAAAAAAAGAAAGAAAGAAATGGGAGAAAAAATATCCTGGTGATGTTTTGACTAAGTTCAAAATTTTTTCATTTGACTGAATTCAGAGTTACCCTTAGTAACATACATCTGATGGGCTGGACAGGCATGCTAGCATCCTAACAACCCCCTTTACTCACCCATCATCTCCCTTAGACTCTGTTGCTGTGTGGGTTCAAGACTATGCCACATCGAGTGAAATTTCTATTCATCTGTCTCTACCTTTGGAAGAGTCCAATCAGCAGGCTCCATGGGAGTCCTCATCCTACAAATACTCTCATTTTTTTTTTGAGATGTTTATGTGAGGGTGCAGTGCCCATGTCGGCCAGAAGAGGGCAGCAGGTCCTCTGGAGCTGGAGCAAGCAAATGGTTGTGAGCTGCCATGTGGGTGATGGGCACAGAACCCAGGTCCAGTAGCCAGTACTCTTAACTGCTGAGCTGTCTCTCCAGCCCCACAAGACTTGCATTATTTGTAAGTAGTTGTTGGTAATTGATAGCTCTAGAGAGAGAGAGAGTCAGTTTTCTTTAAGGATGTGGCTATGATAGGCTAACCCCACTAGAGTAGAAGGCCACATATTCAAGAGTGTTTGGGTAGCACAAATTGGATTTGATGGGTATAGAAAGAAAAAAAAAGCAACAAAAAGTTGAGTGTAATGCTTAATCTGGGAGGGGTCATGGGGTGAATATGATCAAACCACATTGCATGAAATCCCCAAAGAACTAATAATTTTTTTTTAGGTGAAGAACTTTCCCTATAGTGTCCCTGCCCTTTGCTCTGCCCCTCCACAGTGAAGCAGACCCCTTCCTTTCTCTGAGAATATTACCGTCTGCAACTGATAGATCCTAGCAGAACCTGGAGCTGAAAAAAAATCCATGGTTTCTGTTTATGGAAGCTCTAAGTATCTTCAAAAAAAGTTGGCTTTCTTTTCTTCTTTTCATTATATTGTCAATTGAATCAGTGGTCTTTAGGAGTTTATTTAAAATCACTGGTCCCCACAGGAAACATTACAGTCGTCTGATGTCTTCTCCGATGCCCAGGACTTAGGCCATTTAGAAACACAGTTCACATCTCTAACTGCAAACAGCTCATTAGCTTAATGGAGGCCTGTCCGGCTGTCATTACCGGATCATGCTTCCAGCCTCCTCAGGAGATGCACATCTATTCACTTCCCCCACCCCTGGTTTCCTCTCTCAATCTGTAATTCAAAGCTGGGGTTTAAATTCCTAATAGTTGAGACATCGGCAGAAGGGTGAAGACAGCCATCTGTATCAGGTTGATAATGTCCCTAATACACTAGGAAGCTGTGTGGGCTGTAGTTCATGATCCATTAAGCAGTTTCATTCCTCCACATCTCCTGGCTGAGATGGGAAGTCCATGTGCTAAGCAGCAGGAGTCCACCCCTGTGGAATGGGGTGGGGAGAACTGTTAAGACTCTAAGCATTAACAGCAGACCCTGGGCCACCAGCCCTGGAGCACAGGACACAGACTTCAGAACTATTCTGTGCAACTCTAATTCCAAACCAGGTCTGAAGTTTTAACTTAATGTTTGTACAGTTCTATTGATTCCCACAGGCCTGATTCTGAATCTCTTTACTTCCTTTAAATGTTAATCTGCGAAACAACAAAAATGAAATTGAAGTCATTGCCAGTCAAATTCTAGACTCCTGGCATCTCTTTAAAACCTCAGAATGTCTAGTCAAGGCTAAGCAGCAGCATTAAACTATGGGTATATGCAGTTGGACACCGTTTAGAAACAAAAACATCACCACCAAGAACAAAACAGTAGAAGGTTTCCCTCTCCCCCTAGAGCCTATAAGCTCTCAAGCTATGGGCTTTTGGCCAGGTTGGCAGTACCAGGCAGAAATTCCCTCCACTAAGCAGGCCTCAGATCCAAACAATAGTGATTGGTTATCTATATAACTTTCAAGGCACTATTGCATCATGATTGTATCTTGTCTGGCAGCTAGATATTGTATCATTTATGGTCCAATGCTGAGTAATACCTCCTTTGTGCTGTGGCCATGCACAGACTCCTAGGTGATCAGCGTACTGAGAATGACTGTTGAATGCTCAGTAATAAATGGGACATCCATATCAACCAGACACACACACACACACACACACACACACACACACAAGGTTTATTGAACATTGAGGAAGATGGAACAGAAAGAATGTAAGAGCCAGAGGGTAGGGAAGAATGCTGTGAAATGCTGTCTTCTGGACATGATATGGCTGTCACACGCACGAGCTCACTGCAGCTATGGGTACCTGCCCAAGATCAAGTCGACAAGATCAATCAACATTTCAGCAGGCATTTGTACTCAGAATGAAAAAAAAAGAAAGAGAGAGAGAGAGAGAGAGAGAGAGAGAGAGAGAAAGAGGGAGGGAGGGAGGAAGAGAGAGAGGAAGGAAGGAAGGAAGGAAGGAAGGAAGGAAGGAAGGAAGGAAGGAAGGAAGGAAGGAAGATGTGTTGATGGGCTTCCAGGAGGAATGGGAGGGGGTTTGGGGTGGATATAATCATGACACATTGCATATATGTATGAAATTATCAAAGTAAGAGATAAAAAACTCTCAGAGTATCTGATTCTAGAACCACACAACTCTGCTGTGACAAGCAAGCAGGCCCCTCCCTTGCATATGTGACATCTAAACACAACCCATCCTCCCTACCTACCTGCACCTGATGGGTACTGCAGTTACCCATCCTGATTCTAAAGCTTGACCCAGCATGATTTTAGTATTTTCACATCTAATTGGAATCTCCTGATTTTGTAATGGCATCATTGTAAACAACGCTTTTCTTGTTTTGTTTTTTTTTGTTTTTTTGAGACAGGGTTTCTCTGTTAGCTTTTGGACCCTGTCCTGGAACTAGCTCTTGTAGACCAGGCTGGACTCGAACTCACAGAGATCCGCCTGCCTCTGCCTCCCAAGTGCTGGGATTAAAGGCATGCGCCACCACTGCCCAGCACGATGCTTTCTTTTAAACAAACACTGGAAGATGCTCAGAACATTTCCTCCTGCTGCCTACTGCTGCTCTTGACTCTGCAGACTAAGGGATGATTTGAGTCTGCACCCCACAGCCATGGGACCCCACACGCATCTGCTTTCTATAGCTAACTAACATCCTTTCTAGCTACAGATGGATGCTATCATCTACACATTTGATTAGCTTCTGAGTCTCATTTTTGATCTTCTAATAATGACAATGTCCCCAGTCAAAGCCTATGATGTCTGGCATAGTCTAGGACCTTGGTGACCCTTGTCCCCATCTTATTTTGTGGCTTCAAGCACATGGACTTTCATACGTAAATACTTTCATGGTATTCACCATGCTCTCTCTGCCATAGCAGCTTGTAATGCTATTCTGTGACTAGACATTCTCCCCTCCTTCTTCCAAATCAGTGACTTCTACTCACTCATCCCTTGACATCTCCACGGGGGACTGGGGAGAGAACTGTCAGTAGTGTCTGCTGTGCAAGCATGAGAATCTGAGTTTGATCTCCAGAACCCACATAAAAACATTGGTATGAAGTGTCATGCTTATTATTCCAGCACTGAGGAGGTAGAGACGAAAGGATCCCTGGGGCTCACTGACCAGCCAGTGCAGCCTAGTTGGTAAGCCAATGATTGACACTGTCTTGAATCTCAAAGGACATGGATGGTATTCCTAAGGATGACACCTAAGGTAGTCCTGTACCCTCTGTTTGTCTCCACAAGCTGGGCACATTCCCAGAGAGGCCTCTCTGGCCTTTTGACAGGAACATATCTCCATCCTGTCATGTTAGGGAACTCCATGCCTCTCTTTAGAAGCACTTTTTCACGAGAAGAAACTGCCTATTCTCTCCAAGAACTCAGAGCATAAGCCAAGTGAGGTTTCAGTCCCCTCTCATCCCCAATACCCAGCACAGAGCTAGAGACCAGAAACTTGGGCCAGAGGAACAGTTGGCACTGGATGATTTATATTCAATTAAATCAGTTGAATTTACTCAAGCCTCAAGGTGACGCTCTTTGTGATGTAAATCACCCCTGATTTATTTGTAATGTTAATTTCATTTTCATTTTTGCAACACATGTTGTTACCAGAGGTGAATTAAACTGCCAGTACTAGTGTTTGGGACAATCAATGAACACATCTGGTTTCACTGGGGTTTCTCAGCTCAAAAACTAATCTTCTTTTATAAATCATTGACAACCTTAAACTCCACAGCTTCATTCTGAGTTCATTCCAAACACAGTCACCTTATGCAACATGACTTTCTTTGAGGACAATATTCTTTTTCCTTATTTTCTCCTCAGTCCAATGCCTGAGTTCCATGAAGGACTAGCAAAGACGACCACACCCTTGTCCCTAGAGTCTCAGCTGAGTCTTGGGAACAATGTTGCCTTATGTGAAAAAGAGGGGTCAAATCTTCAGGTGGAATTAAGGTCTTGATCAACTGACTAGGGCATGGGAATCTCTTCGAGGTTTATCCTTTAGTTTATGTGATCCTGATGTAATCAAAAGTCTTTAATAGATATAAGAAACAGAAAGGAGAAACATAGTTTTAAAATAAACCACCTCAAAAGTATGACTGGAGGTAACTGACTCTAGAAGTGGAGGGGTCCAGCAACCCAGCATCTCAGGCTGTTGAGACTCTAACTTCTAAAGAAGTGGATTCATAAGTTCCAAGCCAACGAGAGACAGTCTTAAAGCTTAAAATACATGAATGGTATTCCTAAGGATGACAACTACTGGCTGCTGCTTGATTTATCTACACACTCTGACCTTCAGAACTTGACTTAGCTGCTTCTCAGTTGCCATGATAGAGCACCACGACCAAGGCAGCTTATAGAAGAAAGAGTTCACTTAGGATTGCAGTTCAGGAGGGTTCTAGTCCATCACGGTGGGAGTCATGGCAGCTGCTGGTGGGCGGCAGGTATGGATGACGAGAGCAGGAAGCTGAGCACTGAGCACTCGCAACTCGACCATGAGCATTGAGTCAGAGAGAGAAAACCGGAAGTGGGCTGAGACTTTATACTCTCAACTCCAGTGATATACTTCCGCTAGCCAGGCCGCACCAACTAAACACCCTGAAGCAGCACCATTCTCTGGAACCAGCTGTTCAAATGCCTGAGATGTTGGGGAACAGTTTGCTTTCAAACCCCCATAGAAAACCAAGGTGATAGTGGCATGGCTTTAAACCACCACACACCTGTAGAACATGGAAGACTTTATGAGCTGAACTTTCTCCTTTCGGTCATGCTCAAGACCAAGGGATTGAAGCCAGAGGGGTAAATTAAGGCAGGATTTCAAGATTGGGCAACTGAGGGAGACATGAGGAGGTAGACCTACCCAGTCACCTTAGAGTCTGATTGAAGCCCTCTTCCAGCTGAGAAGCAGGGATTTCCAACACTACTAACAACGATCAGGGTCAAGGCTGCTGACATTAATGTCCTTTTCATATATAGTCATTTTTTTGTTAAAATAGCAATGAATCAGGCCTAAAGCTTAAATGTATATGACCCGGAGTAAGGTTTCATTCATTTCCCCAGAATCTAAAGCAAGACTTTTTACAGCAAAGACACCCTACCCACCTATATCCACTAGATCTCCAAGGGATAGACCCTATCTATTGAAATCCTGTGAGGTGTCCCTCAGGAACCACCAAGTGTTAATACAGAAACTTCAAACATCACCAACGTCTCATACATGTTGGCTGTAGAAGAATTCCTGGTACCCCTGTTTGAGATGTCCTACATCCAAGCTCTCAAGTGTACACTACTTTTTCTGGATGTCTCCTTTTCTCTTGATCCTCTAGATTAAGTCTATATTAAAATGTCTTTAATCAAATCTCTGCTTTATTAGATATGGGCTAGTATTAAAATCTCTTCCAGCATTGAAGCAACAAATCCCAATGTGGCCTAGGTGGAAGTCCCCAAAGGAGAAATGAAAAGAAGAAAAAGAAAGGGGGAAGGGAGAGAGAGAAGGCGGGGGAGAAAGTGATCAAGGATTTACCACATTTTAATTTTTATTTAGTTTTTTTTACTTTTCTTATTTTATGTTTGTGAATATTGACTTGTATGTATGCATATATGTATGTGCATCATGACTGTGCCTGGTGCCAGAAGAGGCCAGTAGGTGGTGATGCATCCCCTGGAACTGGAATTACAAACAGTAGTGAACCACCATGTGGGTGCTGGGTAGTGAGCCCAGGTTTTCTGTAAGATTAGCCTGTGCTGTTAACTGCTGAGGTTTGCTACATTTTAAAACAACAAAAAGAGGCACCTGAAAAAGAAATCTAGGAGTGTTATATTTCAGCCCCTATAAGAGTTTGGGTATTATTCTGGAAAATTCAATTACTTATTCAATTAACTTAAATCTATTGAATATTCACGATGTGTCAGTCAAATTGCTCTTGAAAGCACAACCACAAAGAAAAAGGTCACATTCATGATCATTTTTTTCCCACGTGGATGATGTGGAAATGGATGCCCCTTCTGCAAACTAGAGCCCCTTGCAAATCCCAGCTGCACATCAGGCAGGTTCTCCGAGGCTCTGATGACATGAGAAATGCATTTCAATATTACAAACTAAATTTTAAAAAGATGGTTTAAAACATACTTGCTTCTGTGCATGACTTCATTATCAACTGGTCAAGCAATCAACGAGTTTGATAAAAGGGAAAGGTCTAAAAAAGGATTTTAGGTGCTTAGAAGATTTGATCTGGGGGGGTTGTAAATGACGAGGGAATGTTTGGCTCTTGAGCCTCACCTTAGCTTTTGACCAGTGTCTGCTCCTTCACTTAGTAGTGATGCCTCTTTCACACATCTAACTTGCTACGCTGAGCATCACTGTCCCTGGATTCAAAGGACTAGGATTTGGAATGGAGATGCTCCTTTTTAAGCCATCATCCAGTTCAGTCACATAGATAAGATGGAGACTTGCCCCAAATCTTCCAAGGGCGTTTCCTCTGCCTGTTCTTTTCCCACCAGCCATTAGCTAGAGAAAGCACAAGTGAGTGTCACCCTCCTAAGGGAACCAGGATGAGCATCTACGAGGAGAAACCATGGGATCACGTGAGGAGAATGTGTCATGTAAGTCATCACCTGCAGCCACCTCCTCTGAAGTGCAGAGTGATGAAAATGGGCAGTATACACATGCACACAATATGTGTGTATGTGTGTGTGCATGTGTGTGTGTCTGTATGTCTGAGTCTGTGTACAACTGTGTGTACCAGACTTTATATAAATTCTCTGTATTTTTACTCAGGCCTTTTTGTATGTTTGTAATACAAAAAATGGTCTAACTAAGCAAATTTCTTAATTTTACAAGGAAAAAATTGGGGCTGGAGAAACAGCTCAGTGGTTGAAATGCTTGCCACACAAGCATGAGGACCTGAATTTAATCCCCTGCACCTATGTTTAAAAAACTGGGCGCAATAACTAGTACTGGTAACATCCTTGTTTGAGAGCCTGAAACAGAAAGATCCTTGGGGCTCATTAGCCGGTCAGCTTGGTCTCTTCAGAAAACCCCAAGTCCTAGTGAAAGACCCTGAGTCAAGGAATAAAGGTGGATAGTTCCTGAGGAATGACACCTGAGGTTGACCTCTGCCCTCCACATGCATGTGCACACGCATGTACCCCAACACATATGTATAAGTACACATATGCACACAAAATAAATGCATTATTTTTTAGTTAAAAGATAATAGTGAGCCCTGGACTAATGTGATAAGAGAATACTTATGCAAACTTTGTAAGTGTAAAGGGTGAAGGCTGATGGGAAACTCCCAATGGAGCCTGTTGGGGAGGGAAGAGAATGGTTCTAGAGTATAGTTTCCTCCTTCCCTGTTTACTGGGACTATCCCAACCTGCTGCACAACACATGCTGTTCAGGCTCAGAAAGGTGAGCATCCCATTCCCTCCCTCTCCTACTCATTTGCCAAAGGCTTCTGAGCATACTGCGTTTACCAGCGCTGCCCACAGATACCACGGTGGCTGAGGTGAGCAGGGGGATGTGGTTCCACCCTCAGGCAGGTGCATTCTAGGGAGAGAGAGAGAAGACAAGCAAACTAACACATGCACAACACCTCAGGTGTGGGGGAAATGCTGTAGAAAAAAATAAAACCTGGAGACAGGTGTGTGAAGACCTGAAGGGAAACATCCCAGTTCTTGGGTCACAAGAGCAGAATCTTAAAGGAGCCCTTCATGTTCACTACAGAGAAAGGTCAGCAAGAGACGTAGCAGACTGTGAACTTGGCATCGGCAATTCTCCTCGTTTAGTGTTTCCAGCAGTTCTGTGTAGCTGGTATTCTTCTCACCCTTGCTTCATGGATGGAAAATGAGACAAAGCAGAGGACACATGACTTCAGGACTCTTCCGTAAGGACAGAGGCAAGAATGAAATTCAAACACCACTTACACAAAGATCAACAAACCAAGAAAAGGTGGGCAATGGACCCCTGTAAAACAGGACATTGCTAATCAGAAGGCGATGACATCATGAAGCTGTTCTCAACCACTGAGCGTTGAGATCATCACAGAAGTGGTCACATTCTTATGTGTGGACCAAGTTTAAGGAATTCAAAGCACAGGGAATGGTGCCAGGACTCTACAGCCTTCGCCTTGCACACTCTGCTGTTCTCACGGCAGTTGGGAGGTATCAGTCCTCAGACTCCACAGTAAGAGGCTAGAGAGACGGACAGAGGCAACAGTAGGCAGAGAGGTTGTAACTCAGATGCAGAGAGCCGCATGCCGATAACTAGAAGTGATCCAACAACACAAAATAGGGAATCATTGTGATTTGCGTTCATCTTCTATTCCTTTTCCTTAATCCTTAACATGATGAACATTCCCAGGTTGCTTCTCAAGAACATAAATATCAGCATTTGGGGCTCTGAGCGGTGAGTTCTCTGCCACCCACCACATGTTTGTCTGTCTGACCCAAGAAACCGGCTGCTTATTACGCAGACACGCATTTCTCAGGTTCACAATTTAAGGCAGATTCTGACAGAGCTTTGAGGGGAAACAGAAAAGAAGCCCTTTGAGCAAAACTTCCTAAGCAGTGAAAATGGTATCTATAGAATTCCGGGGCTGTTTCCGAGTACCTGGAATTGGCCACTGTTCTCACTTTCCTGGCATCCCTGCTTGGAGGATCACCTGCCAAATTGGCTTTGGTATTGTGTGGCATGTGCAGAAAGAATATTTTGAATTAACCACCATAAGAACTCAGCAGGGCTTTCAGCCATCCACATGGACCAGAAAGCAAATTTGGATTCATACATATCTGCCAGAAAAAAAAAATCCGGACTTGAGGGGCTCAAATCCTGAAGAAAAATGAGACAGAAAGACGTGAATACTGCCTTCCAAATTGTTCTCAGAGCTTTGACAGGTCATTAAACAGTGTAGGGGACATCCTGATGAACTAAATTAGAAAGCTACCTAAAAGCTGAGCAGTGTTGAGAGCATCCTTAAAAAGCTAGGGGGCATAAAGGCTTAGAATAACAGACCCGCAAGGCTAAATACGAGTGATGGCATCAAAGGATTTAAATAAGGATTAAGGAAACTTCCAAAGAGATACAATTTCCACACAGAGAGAACTCTGGATGCAGTATTGGGGTGCACCTCCCCAGAGCTGCTCTGAGCTTAAAGACCAGGTGACTCCATGACTGTTCTAACAAGGGTCTTCTTGAGTTAGTTTTCATTTGGGGTCATTCTTGATGAAGCCTCTATCTCCGCATATTCCCAAAGAGCATTTTCGTGGTTCCTGTTCTTCCCGGGGCGGGGTTACAGTGGCTACTTCACGAACAGGTACCATCCAGGGTCTCGTGAGAGAAATGTCAGCATGACCTTGTGGTCTCGCAACTGAGGGTAGATGATGGGGATTCCCAGGCTCTCACGTCATCGTTTATGATGCTAGCTGCCGCTCTGTTTTAAACGGCCTTTTGTTTTCCATTGGCCTACGACACACTGACAGAAAGATTCTCAACGATCCATCCCTGCTGTTGAAAGTTAAGAAAGAACTTTCCTGGGGCTGGAGACGGAGCTCAGTGGGCAAAGTGCTTGTCATGCCAGCACGAGGACATTAATCCCACCCCCAGAACGTGTGTAAAAAGCTACATGTGGTGCAAGTCCTTTAATCCCAGCATTAGAGGTGGGGAATGGAAATAGGCACTGTTAGCCAGCCAGTCTAGCTGAATGGGTGTGCTCTAGGTTTGGGAAGAGACTGTCTCAAAAATAAGATGGAATTGAGGAAGAAGACCCCCAAATTAACCCTCTGGTCTCCACATGCAGACTAATATCTACACATGCATATAGTAAAGCACATAACACACACACACACACACACACACGAATAAAAGAAAAACCACCACCTTCAGAGCTAACTCTCCTAGAATCTTTTGGTTTTGTTCAAATAAGTATTTACGGATTTTAAATATGCCACGTTAGCTAAGCTGAATAAGTCAGGGTGTTGGTGCTATTTTTATTTAGGAGCTTAATCAATAAGCAAATTGCCCGCTAAATAACTTGCAGAATTAGCTAATCCATTCCAAAGTGGTTGTAGATTTGGAAAGGGACAAAGAATCACACTATGATTTGACTGAGGTTTCCTCCACCATATCTGGAGGGAAGTGATGTGATGTGCAGTCTCGCAGCCGAACTCCTGTGTTCCATACTGGGGAGATGCTAATGGGTTTGTGTTCCTTTTCCAGCAGGTTCAGAGCCTTAAAACTGTATTTAAAAAAACAAAAAATATCCCATTAACAGTCGTCAATGTTTGTCATTAAGGAATTCCAAAACTTTACCAGGAAACAATAGGTACTAAATTTTAAGGAAGCCAAGTTATGTGAACTATGAAACCATCTCAAAATCAGACATGATTTATAGCCTCAAAACCTAATATGCGACAAGACAGATGGGTGCAGACAGCGACTACCTCTTCTCATTTTTTATGAGAGGAAGCACGTGCCGACATTAGATAAGGTATTTCTTTTTTCATTTTTGTTTGGCCTGTGTGGAGTTTATTTTCTCCTACCCAATATTGATTTCACACTAAAGATAATTCTGAAAATATAATTGGACTTAGAGATCATGCAAATTAGTAGTTAAATTAACAATTCTTGAGAGGCCCATACTTCCTCTGGAGTGTATACTTTTCCAGTAATAAAACTTTACCCCAATTCTTTTTTTTTAAAGATGCACTTATTTATTTATTTTTATGTGCATATGTGTACCTGCATGAGTTTGTGCACTACGCATGTGCAAGAGCCTGTGGGGTCCAGAAGAAGGTGTAAGATAACCTGGAACTAGGGTTTCAGGCAATGCTGGCAACCGAACCTGGATGCTCTGCAAGAGTATCAAGCACTCTTGATCACCATGTCAGCTCTCCAGCCCTTTGCAGATGAAAACCATCACTACCACTTTTTCCCTGTAGTTGAACTGTAGCAACCTGCTATGCTGTAAAGTAGCGAGCGACCACACAAGTTACTGTAACCCACTAAGCAATTGTTGCAAGAGAGAAAAGCCAGTGAGTTAGTTGATGGAACTCTCTCTATCTCTATGATGACTGTGTTCACCCTCCCTGCCTCTTCCTCCCTTTCATCAGCCTCCCTTGCTCTGTCTTGAAGGATGACTCACCACTTGGTCCTGTAGCCTCTGGGCTCTCCTTTTCCCTCTGACATTTGGTGAGATAGAGCCAGCCCATGGGGGTCCAGGAAGAATGGTGGAAAGGAGGAGTGAGGTCAGAGTCGTCATTCCTCTCATTCCCTCCATGTTGAACAACCACATCTGCTCCCGTGAGGTGGCCATTTCCCCAGGAGCACAGCTCTCACTGGGTCTGGTAAAGCTCCCACTGCGTGCCCCTTCCCAATAGCTCCAGCTCCCAGTCTGCCAGTGTCTGCGATTTAGAAACTCCGATTACCAGCCACGTTCTATGCCTGAAGAAATCAGAGCCCAGCAAGGCTTTGTAACTAGCCCAAGGTCACACAGATACCAAAGAACAGATTTCAGTTTGGCTACACTATAAAATCTTTCACTCTCACATTCTTGCCCTGACCTATAAACTCCACTGGGCTGCTTCCGAATTCTTCCAGAGAGTTGCTTGACCCCAGTGGCTTTTCCTATTATCATGTCAACTTTGGGATTTATTGTACTATTTAGTTTTCATGAGTCACTACTAAAGTGTGACATTCTCCCTCAAAGTCATTAGCCGATGGCCTCCAATCATCAGGTGACTCTTTCAATTAATCCACTAGACAATCTGCCCTTGCTGTGCCTCGTCTACTCTTGTTAACATGCCATTAGCGTGCTGCGATGTCCAGCTTCTTTGCTTCTGAACAGCGCCAAACGAGGCAGGAGCTGCGATGGTTTAGACTTAGATGAAGCTGGAATGGGCTTTGCAAGCTTATGTTTGAGCTGGTGAGAGAATGAAGCACTGTGCAGTCATTTTTTGCAGTAAAGTCAGGAAGTCACAGTTCACAAGTGTCACCATTCAAAAGCTACCTGGGCTCACGCCCGTGTTCGGAGATGTGGCATGAGGCTGAAGGACAAACAAAACACTAACAGAAAGCAGCCAGCTCCCCGTGCTACACATGTTTATTTTAATAAGGACCGACTCGTCACCAGGGCTTGCTACAGGTAGTGATGTTACGAGGGTCTCTTGGCTCTTGTCTTCTAGAATGGAGGGGTTTAGTCAAGAGAAAGTTTAAGCAGAAGTTTATTTAGCAGATCTAAACTAAGCAAGTACTATAAAGAATGAGCTGCCCCAAAGTAGGGAGCATCCTACTCCCTACTTTGTACTCCCTACTGGTGTACAGAGGATTTTAAAGAAGACTTTTGAATATTTATAAGCTGGGTGGCACATTCATAGGGTATAGTAACCTTTTATCGTCCTCAAATTAAAGTCTCCCTTTAAAGGGTACTTTTTTCTATGATCCTCCAAGAAAATCTATATACAGGAATGAGGTTTATTTATTCAGTTTATTACTTTATAAAATAGTGTGTGTGTGTGTGTGTATGTGTGAGTGTGTGTGTGTGTATGTGTATGTGTGTGTGTATACATTTGACTTTGTGGGTAGGCACACGTGTGTGTCAGCAGTCTAGAAGTGGGTACCTGGTCCCCTGGGGCTGGAGTTTCAGAAGGTTGTGAGACACCACTTGCCGGTGCCGGTCACCAAACTCAGATCTTCAGGAAGCACAATAGGAGTTCCTGCCTACTGAGCATCTTCCCAGTCCCAGGCGTGGGGATTCTAAAGACATATGGGTGCTATTAACAGACTCCTTTACTAGATAAGGCCTGAAGCACAGAGACGTTGCTAAGCTCACTTGACTGACTCCAAGTCGGGGCTCAAACCCTGGTTCTCTAATATCAATCCCGCTCTTGCTTTCCCGTATGACTTGACAGACAAGCCCTCCACCCACCAGCTTCAGGGGTCATGGCTGTGAACTTTCTCATCTCCGTGGCAAGAAAACTCTCCCATTTGGGCAGCAGCCGAACCTCAACTTTAAACAAAATAACCCAGAGCATACTCTCCATGGTTTGTGCCAAGTCTTCTCCCGCAGTCCACATTCCTGGATTTCAAAACAGAGCCCCGAGCTATCACACTCAACATCTCAGTTAGGTGGATTTATTATAAAGCACATTTTGCTCAGCAAATCGAGCAGCTTTTGACACATGTCTCTTGGTACTACTTTTCAAAGAAAACAAAGCTGAGACACAGATGTTTCCAGGTAGGGGTATCTAAAATCAGCCTTTAGGAAGCGTGTTAGAATTTTCTATCAGCAGAAAACATATCCATCAAGCTCCATCCTGCCTTCAAGCATCTGTGGGAGGCAAGAAGGTACCAGGAGTGACAATTATTTAACTCAAGTGGCCCTAGTGGGGCAAAGCACCCAGATTTCTAGGCAAGATGACACTGGATCTTCCCCTGTGAAGAAAGCTCCCGCACAAAGTTCTGGAAGTAATTAATTCTTGAGTGGGGGTGGGGAGTAGGGAGAAGGAACATGCAGGTCTGGGCTTAGCTTTTCTCTTGGAAGAAACTGAGGACAGAAGGTTCTGTAGGGTCATGACTGCTTCCCTTTTGTTCTTTTAATAACAACCTCTTTCAGGCTGGAGAGATGGCCCAGTAGTTAGGAGCACTAGCTATTCTTCCAAAGGACCTGGGTTCAATTCCCAGTACCCATGTGGTGGCTATTGAGTGTCTATAACAATTCCAGTGAATCCTATGCCCTCTTCTGGCCTCTTGGACACTGCTCACACACAGCATACATACATGTGGACAAAACACTCATCACATAAAATGAAAGTAAATAACTCTTTCAGTGTAACCCCTTTAATCTCCACAGCCTTTGTCTCCAGGCCAGTGACATCACTCTAGAATGTGTTGCTGAGATTTTTTTAACCCGTGCGTTCTTCTGACTTCCTTAATTTTTAGGACATCTTCTACCAGCCTTGGGAAGCCCTCAGCCATCTTCCTCATAGAGCTCACTTCCAATTTGTTTTATTTCTCTCTTTTCCCTGAATTACAAATATTCAAATGTTAGACCTTCAAACTGTCCCCTCTCTAGTTCATGTTTCACAGTCTGCATTTTAAACTGTTATTCTTGCTTTTCTCCTCTTCCTCCTCCTCCTCCTCCTCCTCCTCCTCCTCCTTCTCCTGATTTTCCTTTTTCTTTTTTTTTTGTATGTGTTTTGTTTTGTTTTTGTGTTTGTGGGTTTTTTATGGTTTTGTTTTGTTATGTTTTTTTTGCCTCAATGTCCCTTCTAGTCTACCAATTTATCTTCAGTGAGGAATCTATTCTTAAACAAGCCACTAGGTTTTAAACTTTGTCTTGTTTCCCTCCAGTTTAGAATTTCCACCATCCCTTTACAGATTGTATTTCCCTGATGTGATTTCTTTTCAGTTTCATCTTTCATCTAACCAAGGATAAACAAGCTCATGAGATCACAGTGAGGCCCAGTGCATTGTAAATGGTATCTGTTTTAATCTCATGTTGATTTCAACTGATTTTTATCTGTAGCAATATCTTACCTTGTGCAATTGCTTCTTTGTTTTCGGTCTGTTCACTTTTTAAAAAGCTCGTGCTGTGATAGGTGAGTGTGCAAAGTTAACTGTAAATGGGATAGCATTGTGCTCTTCCAGGGGAGAATCACAGGGCTTGCTCACTCACCTGCGAGCACTCTCAAGCCAAGATGAGCTTTACCCAGGGTGCTTTCAAACAAGGATGTGGTGTTCACAGGGAAGCTCCTGGTTCCCATTTAGTCCAAAAATACCACCCTTGAGACCCAAAATACAGCTGGGCAGAGTTCCCCAGACTCCCATCCAGTTATTAAAATGTGCCTCATTGACACCAGCATTCCAGATAAATCTTCTGGGATTTTTGTTGTTGCTGCTTTTGTTGTTTGTTGCTGTTGCTTTGGGTTTTTTTAATGGTGAGAAGTCAGCTGTTATTTGCATTTGTTCTTTCTTGTCCTAAATGGGAGCACAAATTATTTTAGAGCCACCGTCGGATTACCTGACCTGTCCCTGACATGAAGTAAAGGGGTTCTCATTGTTCTTGTATATTTATCTTCATCGATCTGGGGGTCAATGATAAATGAGTCGTCATTTGATTGAGAATGGTTTTTAATCTCCTCTTCTGAGAATTGCCTTTCTCTATATGACATTGATTCACAATGTATCTAAAAGTATCTAAGCCCCCTCTGTCATGTCTCAGCAGATACAAATATAACCAAGTCATCTGGTTCATGGCAGGAAATGTCAATTATGAAACAGAGTCTATATTAATCTCTACGTATGTGCATGTGTGCGTGTTGGTGTGTGTGTGTCTGTGTGTGTGTCTGTGTGTGTGTTTGAGTGTAGCATGTGCGTGTGTTTGTGCTTATGTGTGAGCATGTGCATGTATGTGCACATGTATACACATGTGCTCATGTGTGTGCATTTACATGTGTATGTGCATGAACAGCCATAAGTGCACACAATACATCCTCACCTGTCTCCACTCTTCAGGCACCATCCACCTTGGTTTTTTTGAGGGTCTTTGACTGTCCTGAAGAGTAGCAAGTAGAATATGCTGGCTGGCCAGAGAACCCCCAACTATCTGCCTATCTCTACCTACTATAGTTATGGCATTATAAGCACACACCATCACTCTGGGCCTTTTTTAAAAAATGTAGCTTCTGGATGGTAGTGGCACAAATCTTTAATCCCAGCACTTGGGAGGCATGGTCAGGCAGTTCTCTGTGAGTCCAAGGCCAGATTAGCCTACAGAGGTAGTTCTAGACAGTCTAGGCTACACAATAGATAAATATGTAGATTCTGGACATTGAACCCAGGTCCTCATGCTGCAAGACAAGCCCTAACCAAGAATTATCACCTCTGCCCTGAAACTTATATTCAAAAGGATTTAAACTTCCAAAATATTACATATTTCTCTGCCATAAGCATCTGTCTCCCAGGAGTAAGCATTCTTTCTGTTTTAAAGTGAAGGCATGGCATAGATAGCCATTAGTCACCGAACGGAATCCTAACACAGGGAATGTAACACAAACAAATAAACAGCCATGCTGCTTGCTCGCATGCTGCGTCAGGGCTAACAGGTGGAATATTAAAAGTTGGTTGGGCATCTGTAGGGTTAAGGGGATTGCTGACTCTAGGAAGAAAATGGGTTTAATGCTAAATGTCAGGCCAACTCAGAAAAACCAGTTCAAGCTTGTGGATCGATGTCCTACCTCTGTGCTGGCTGCCTGAAAGCTTTCACATGGGTCCTTATAATTGATCGTGACCTTTAGATAGCTCTTTTTACAGATACAAAACGGTGTGCAATTAGGAAGTGGGTTGTACTGCAGAGGTCATTTCCTTGCCTAGCTTTGGGCACTGGGACCAGCAGCCTGGAGGTGGTCATTACTAACCATTGCTCCTCATCATGGGCTTAATGAAGGCCTTACTCCCCCGCCTCCACACACAACTATGACAGAGCTCAGCCTAGATGGTGCACCCGATGAAGGGACCTTTATGGCATGGTTGCACTTGCTTCCTGGAGCACATGAAGACATTGTTTGAGATGTTTCTGGGTGTCCCGTGGTTCCTTTGATAAGTGGAGATCAGGATTTCTGATAGAAAGAAGGTGAGTGCCCATCTTCATTCTCCATGGAGCAAAGGACACATGGCTCCTCATCACCAGTGCTCCTAAGCATCCTCACACAAGCATAGAGGCTTGTGAGGCACACCTGTATCTCCCCTCTGGCACACAAGAGCTCTCACAAGAGATGGTGAAGCTAGGGCCGTGTCTCTGCTCTCCCCTCAGCTCACTCCAAAGGATCCTTGCACGAGAGCACGCTTTACCAACGCACATGGTGGGACATTGCTGACAGCTATAGACTCTGTCAACAGACACGGTCATGCTTGAGAGTCTCTTCAGGCTCCCATGATTTGTTCTAGCCCATTGTTTTCCATATACCAACAACCTGCTGCCCACCTCTGGGATCCTCTCAGGAGCCATCTCTTCATAGTGTTTGGGAAATATGATTAAAACGTAAAACTTTCCTGCCAGACTAGAAAACCTTTCCACAAAAATAAGGAATACAAGAAAACAGCTTTATTGCTATGCAAGCATTAAACCAGAATGCGGGGTGCATCACGGGCTGTCAGTTAAGCAATAGGAAAATTGAAAGAGCCTGTACTCAGGCAGAGAAACCACACTACCTCTGTCCTCTCAAGATACAGAGTAACCAGTCTTCAAGTGAGAGCGTGAACAGCCACTTGTGAAGCACACTCCATCCCAAGAGCCCCCTGGCAATTGCATTCCAATACATGTTACCTAATTCACTTTCATTTATTTATATTTTATGTTTATGAGTGCTTGCATGCATGTCTGTGCACCATGTGTATGCAGTGCCTATGGAGGCCAGAAGAGGGTGACATATCCCCAGGAACTGAAATCCCAGATGGTTGTGAGCTGCTATCTGGGCCCTGGGAATCAAACCCAGGTCCTCTGGAAGAGCAGCAAGTGCTCTTAACCACTCCAGAAACCCCCCAGCGCGTGCACACACACACACACATACACACACACACACACACACAATTAGTTTTGCCTGTCTTTATAGCAACAGCTGGTTCTTGCCCTATTATCCATTCTTGGTGAGGAAATGTCTAAGTCATGATCCCAGAATGCTCATGAAAAGAAATTCTGCATCAAAAAAACTAGCCAGAGGTATAATTAGCGCCTAAAGCTAATATATATGAAAATTACACATGTACACATGCACGCATGCCCTGCCCCCCACACATAGTAAAGCTTTACAATTAGGAATTCTCTAGAACAGCTGCTCTAGAAAAAGGGAGGAAGTGTCTCTTCACTTACAGGGAGAACTAAGTCTTATTTTAAAACTGTTTTTACTGCATTTAATACCTTCATGGATAATTATTTGCTATTTTAATTCAATTTGCTGCCTTTTAAATATAACTCCGTCCTAAGCTATCAACTTCAAAAAAGTATGCTTGGTGTATTGAAGATATTTTTAATTTAGAATATAACTGTCATCATCAAAGAAGAACTAGTCCAGCACATGGACCAGTCTTCAAACAGGAATGTCCAGAAAAGAGGTGGCTCTGCTCTTAGCCCAGGCACCTCTCCCAGAGAATCCCAGGGGAGTGGCATACTGTCCACTGATGGCTCTTGCCAATGAAGGACACCAACAGTGCAAGCCACACCCCTCCAGATCCTACTCAAGAAAAAAAGAGATTGTGGGTAGGTCTTGACTATTGAATCCCCCCAAAGAAATAGCCTATTTTGAAGTTGGTGCTGGAAGATCCTACCACCAGGAATGCAGCCCTGGGGTCTGCAAACAGGTGGCTGCTACCTCGGTTCTCTTAGAACATCTCCAAGTCTGACCGTGGAAGACAGTGAAGAACCCAGGTCCTCAGGCTCTCCCTGCAGATAGGGTCAGTAGGAGGGCCTGGAGACCAGGACAGGGCCTTGTCCCTCAACAGTAGTAACCACTCCAAGCGGTGACTACAGCCAAGTAGCCATGATGCTCCTACCAAGAGTTGCACATGAACCTGTGACTTTGCCGCCAGACCTTCAATTCTCCAGATCTCCAAAAGTCACCAAGAATTAAACAAGGGCAGAGGTGAGACAGTATTGTCTCCTGTCACCTGGCCTGTCTTAGGGTTTCTCTTGCTGTGAAGAGACACTATGACCACGGCAACTCTAATAAAGGAAAACATTTCTTTGGGGTTGGCTTACAGTTCAGAGGTTTAGTCCATTACTATCATGGTGGGACATGGCAGCCTGCAGGCAGTCATGGTGCTAGGGAAGTAGCAGAGTTCTATGTCTGGAGCCTAAGGCAGCAGGAAAAGAGAAAGTGATACTGGGTCTGCCTTGAGCATCTGAAACCTCAAATCTCACCCCTAGTGACACACTTCCTCTAACGAGGCCACACCTACTCCGGCAAAGCCACACCTCCCCATAGTGCCACTTCCTGGGTCTGTGGGGGCCGTTCTCAGTCAAACCACAACATGACCCAAGTGGCAATGCTCCAGCTCAATCCAGGGAGCCAGCCTCCCAAATACTTTCTCCCTCGGCCACCAGGCTCCTTCCCGTAAATGAAGAATGGTATCATCAACAGCCCATTCCCTGTGAAGAAAGAAACATTATTATTTTGTTGCTGTCACCAAACAACATTATTTTATTTTCACGTCACCCTTATTTTATAAATGAGGAAATAATACTGTATTTCCATGTACAGTGATGAGATATGTATTCATCAGGGTTTTGTAAACAGATCCAGCATGGTGGTGTACACCTACTAGTCCACCACTCAGGAGATGAAGGCAGGAAGATCAGGAGTTCAAAGCCAGAATGGACTCCATGAGACTCTGTCTCTAAGAGCAACAATAACAAAGTACGATAAGCAGACAAGAAAGCAAGTCATTGCGCCGAGGTAGGGTACCCATAATACAGACCGTGAGAAAGTTCTAGAATAACTGGAGTTAGAGGGAGGCCATGTTTCACCTGTTCCACTGCCTGAAACAGAAATAGTCAGTCCGTATTTCTTGAGGCATTGCCTGCTTGGCAGCCTGTTGATGTGTCTCCAAGCTTGTGAAGCAGAGGCTCAAGGGTGCCATGCCCCACATCTGGAACTCTGCAATTAGATCCCTGAAGGATAGAGGAAACGAGGGAAGGGGGATCCAGCTTAGTCTATGTAGTTGGCCACCACCAGCTCTGGTTTTAGCTGACATAGATCCTTGGATCTATGTTTTCAAGAAGCTAAGCCTGAAATCACAGCCGTAGGAAGACAGGACAGAGAGTTAAAAATAAATAAAAGGCTATCACTCTAGCATCCGTAAATGCTACCCAGGGCGACAGAATGCCATTCTGTCTCTGCAGGCAAAGGGCTCACAGGGGGATGGCAGATGGGTTTGTAGGATCAGGCTGGTGACAGCAGGGCCACTGCACAGAGAGGTTCGCAGATGCGTTTGCTCGGGGAACCAGCAGCGAAAAGACTGAGGGAGAAGTGGGGAGAAAAAGAAAGAGAGATGGGGAGACCGGGGGAGACACAGAGAGGGGAAGTGACAGAGAGAAGCAGACAGAGACAAGAGAGAAGGTGAGATGGAGACCCAGAGAGGAAAGAGGGAGAGGAGAGAGATGTGTGAAGATGGAGGGAGAGATACTGAGAGACAGGAAGAATGGGGACAGAGAGAGAAGCAAATCCACATCTCTGTCTTGTCCAGAGCTGCAGAGGAGCTGGTCATTAGCAGATACACGCGCGCGCGTGCGCGCGCGCGCACACACACACACACACACACACACTCTTCACACGTCTGTCCCTGGTTCTCATTTTGTTAAGGAGAACCACTGTCTAATGGAGCTGAGCGCTGACATTTACAGAGGGTTGGGAGACGAACGACACTAATGACATCTTGCTGTTAGTTCAACATCATTTTCACGCAGATTGCAAGCCATGCTGCACTAATCCCAGGAGCCAAAGTTAAAGGTTTTTCTTAAAAGCTTCTCTGCAAATGCCTTAGTTCGTGGAAACCAAAACAAGCCAGAGCACTTTTCCCCGCCAGCCTTGACACTGTAGAGACCTCCCATGAACCCCGCAGCCATGCCTCTCCATGCACACGGCCTCTGAAAGTCAAGTAGGCCTGGAATACCACACTGGCCAGCCACACAATTATTAATCCTGTTTTCTAAGGAGAAGTCAAACACAAACTCAAAATAGCTCAGAAGTAGCTGGAAGCAACCTAGCCTAGAAATAAATGGGTCCTTCACAGCCCTTGCTTAGGATAAATATCCTCTGCTTACAAGCGCCAACTACCTACTCTTCAGGAGTCAAGTTCGTTTGTTCAATAAAATGCATATTTGAGTTAGGGTCTGGAAGTACACTGTTTAACACAGGGCAGTGGTCTCTTTCCCCCTTTGAAGCTAACATCAGCCTTGGAGACAAATATAAATCATGCTTTTGCTCAGAGGAACAAAACAGGGCCTCCTTGGAACAAGGTACATGTTTAGATTGGATCTACCTGCCATATTTAAATATCAGAATTTCCATATGTGTACATAACTCCCTATTCTCTGCACTCTCTTTATCCCCGTCCCCTCCTCCCAGCTTCATGTGTTTGCTTTTTTACTTAAACCCACTGAGTCCTCTTAGTACTGCCTGTGTGTGCAAGGATGGAGTGTGAATTCATGGAAGGTTCTAGTTATACTACAGAAGAGAAAGGGGTCCAAAAAAATCTCACCTAGTTATGAACCCTGCAAGCTACAATAATGATCAGGATAGGAAGATATGCCCATTGATGTAATAGTGGTATGAAAATTATGGAAATAACCAACCACTTTTTAATTAGATTTAAAGCCCTTTCCACAAGACAGAACTCACATCTGGTACTGTTAACTGGGCCAAAACCACATTATTGGCTAGGCCATAGGTTCTAGGTGTGAACCTAAAACTGTTATTCTGGCAAAACCTCAATATATTACATGTAAAAATATAACCTATTTTTTTCCAGATTTGGATTATATTATTGCATGCAAGATTGGCCCTATCTTTCTACTGAGGCAAATACCTACCAGTTAAACAGTGGCTTCCTTCTTCATTCATCTTTCTAGCTAACATACGACTATGATTTTGTGGGATAAAAATTGTACTCTTATGTTGGAGGAGGTCACTTGTTCATTCCCGGCTGCTCAGCCTCGTTTCCCAGCTGCCCAGACTCCCACATAATCACACAGAAACTATATTATTTGCAATACTGTTTGGCCAATAGCTTAAGCATGTTGTTAGAATGCTTACATCTAGAGTTAACCCATTTCCATTATTTTATATTGTACCATGAGGCTCCTGGTCTACTGGCAAGGTTCCAGCTGACAGCTCACATCTTTCCTCTCTGGCAGCTACATAGCGTCTCCTCACTCCACTTTCTTTTTCCCAGCATACAGTTTAGTTTTCCCCACCTAGCTCTATTCTGTCCTCTCACGGGCCCAAGACATTTTCTTTATTAACCAATGGTATTCACAGCATACAGAAGGAAATCCCACATCACTTTTACAATTTATTTAATTACTTCTACAAGGGAAGAGTTAAAAGGCATGATACATGGAGCGAATGGCTCCTACATACAGAATCTCATGTTCCAACCCTTGAGGCACTGGCAAAGTCAGGTTTGTCTGTTGTTGCCTTGATGGACCAGGCATGCCAAACCTCTGCTCCAACTGGGTCGTACAGATAGAAGTAATTTCTAGCACCATTAAATAACTCTTCATCTTTGCTTGGTGATGTGTATATGTATGACTGGGCCTGCTTCAGGAGTTCTATGTAGACAAACCAGGCACGACCTTCCAGCTATTGTGAAGATTTTAAAATTTATGTAGAAAAGCAAGTATCCTGTGGCAAAGAGTGATGACAATCCTAATAGTTTAACTTTGATCAAGATACGAAGCTATTAGAGTATTTAATTACCTAACGGCAACAACGTTCCAAGGCAACGTCCCCTGGTCTGACATATTAATCTACTTGACATTCAACACAATATGCTGTGTTTTTATAAAGTGATAGCCATTTCAGAAGGCCAGAGCAGAAGCCTTTCAGCCTGGCCCCTGTATGCCCTGACCGCTTCCATTAATGTTCTTATTATTGATATAAAGGGGACACATTTAAATGTCTCAAGGAAAAAATGTACATGAAGCTTTCGGGAGAGTTAGCTCAAGGTCATTGATGTGCACACGTTGATATATCTATCATGCCTTTTTTTCCATCCTGAAGAGTTGGATTTTAGATGTTGGTAGAACTACTTCATCTTCAATGAAAACCCCAGTCCATAACTGCTTCTCCTTTCAGTGAGTTCTCTCTGTCAGCTTTCTTTATCAAGACACAAAAGCAGGGAAAAGACTCCTGTCAGGTCTCCCCACAGATATCTGCAATCTCACAGGTCACACACCAATGCTTCTGTCTCAACAACAATTTGTTAAACAGCTCCCAAGTGTGAGGCACAGTGAGGTGTGTTTTGTGTAAACTATCTCATTAGCATCGTAATAAAGGTGGGGATAGCGAACTTTAAGAGTCACGCGACAACACTTGGTTTGTTCCACCATGCAGGTAATGTGATGTCTCTTGTCCTCCCCACTTAACTCATTAACACTTCATCACGCTACTTTTACCAAATCAAACAGGCTTCTGTGTGCATGCACATGTGTTGCATGTGTACCTGTATGCACATGCATGTGAAGGCCAAAGGACAACCTCAAATGTCAGTCATCAAAAAGACCATTCATTTTGTTGAAACGAGGTCTCTCATTGGCCTGGAAATTTTCAATTATGCTAGACCGACTGGCCAGTGAGCTCAAGGAAGTTCTTCCGTTTCTGCCTTCTAAGCTCCAGAATTACAAACACATGCCACCATGCTCGGCTTTTTCATATGAGTTTGGGGGCATCAAACTCAGCTACCTGTGCCTGTACCACAAACATTGTACCAATGAAGCCACCTCCCTAAGTGCCCAAACAAGCTTCCAATACCTAGATCTAAGGAACAAAGCCTGATTAGGGACCGACGTCAGTACCACCTGCCATGGCAGTGAGCCACAGGGGGAGCCAAACTGCCAGCCCTCAGATGTGGCATCTTTACCCACCACCCTGGTGCAGCCACATGAGAAAGAGCCCAGTGCATCACAGACCCACAACAGATAATAGGTAGTTATCTGAAGCCATTAAGTTATACTGTCTGAGCATCCAACACTAATATACTGGTTTTCCCACTAGAGGGCATTACGGAGAGTTGCTTTGCCAGATATTGAAGAAAGAACAAGTTCAGACTCTTGGAGCTCAGGATAAAAGCTCAGCTTTTATCACCACAGGTGCAAACCACAGTGCCCTTGTCTTCACCAAATATGTTAGAATATTCTGTCCCAAATCCATGTAGTGTACCTACAGAAACATCAGCCACAAAGCATACAATATATACAGGCAGATGATGAGTGCACATTTATGAAATTATTTTTCTAAGACTTATTTTTATTTGTGGATTATGTGTTTCCTATATGTAACTCAAGTGTGCAGTTCCCACAGAGGCCAAAAGAGGACATCAGACCCAGGGGAACTGTAGTTACAGTGTGAGCTGCCTGATGCTGCTGCTGGGAACCAAACTCAGGTGCTATGGAAGAGGAACAAGCACTCTTAACTACTGTGCATCTCTGGAGTACTTCAAGTATGCTTTGAAGTAGTAACATTTTGATCCATCCTTATAATTCATTGTTCACCACAATTTGTTCATATATAAACTAAGGGTCTACTCAGTAAACAAGAGCCATATACACACCATCTTCCACGAACCTTCAACTAGCTGCATTGTTTAAATTAATTTGGGAAACATTCATGTAGCATCATGGCTTTGAGTTTGAGAGCAAAGAATTGATTCTCCCATGGGGTAAACACTGAGTTTCTCCAGTAGTCACACAGGATGAACAGTGTACAATGTACAAAGAATAGAAACTGCAGCTAATGTTTGCTACAAACCCAGCAACTACCACTTTTGCATCTGTGATGTTGGGCGTGTTTTCTTTTTCTATAAAACACAACTTTATTTAATTCACATGAATAAAGCTCTCCCTCTTACAGTATTTAATTTGGTGGGCTGAAGTCTATGTGCAGAGTTTCACACCCATGACGGTGATAGCCCTGGGAATGGGAAAATATACTCTTAAGAGTGGCAGCTGTTCCCCCCCACCCTTTGGCTATTAGACCTTTGAAACAATAAACCCCCAAAGTTAACTATTCCTCCAGAGTCCCATGCTTGAAAAGCTGGATTCTAGTGCCAACCAAAGGGGACCTTGTCTGCCAGGAAAAGAATCTGCATGGTTCTGACAATTTTCCAGCCAACCTTACAGGAGAGACTATGATGGGTCAATGATTGGCAAGACCAGAACACTCAAAGATGGAATTGGGGCTCACTGGACCCTCTGTATTTGTTCCTCTTCCCAGTGTGGCCATTTTGAACAAATCTCCTTTTTCTACTTTTCAGTAATATTCATCTCTAATAGGCATGTTGAAGGTGGATGGCCAAGCTCAGCTTATTGAGACTTCCAGAACCCAGATTTTTACCTTAAAAATTCCAGCAACAACATTACCAGCTGCTTACTATTTCCATAACTTCTAAAAGAAACTCTATATCTAACAGTTATCAATTCTCACTTTCATGACCCTCTCCTCAATCCCTATGACCACCAATCTATTTTCTTTATGGATTCATAATTTTGAGGGGTTTTGTTTACAAGAGATAATTTGGTTGTTAATGTGGTATGCCTGGTTTTCTTTCACGTAACATAATATCCTTAGGGGTTGAATAATATTCCATCATATAGATATACCACAATGTGTTTACCCATTTTCTTGTAGATGACCATTTGGGTTGTTTCCATTTTGATCTGTTAGTAATACTGCCACTAGGATAATTTATATGCAAATTTTATATAAAAGTGCATTTCCAATTCGATCAGGCGTGTTCCTAGGGGTGAAACTGTTTCTTGCTCTCTGTATGTCTCTGTTTGCCCATATAGCCATAGGCAGAATAAAATACCTACTTTATGAGGTTGTTGTGAAGATTCTATGAATTAAATCTAAAAAAAAAAAAACAATTTAGGATGCTTTCCCAGGACCATAAACATTGAAGCATTTCTCTTCCCATCACAGCTTGGTCTTAATTTCTTAAGTTTCCTTCACAGATTGGTGCACAAGCAATACATTTGTTAGGATTCCTAGTTCTTGACTCTGAGCTCATTTTTCTTTTCTTTTTTCTTAAATAGAAGCATCTTTATCCTACTTATTCTGGGCCAGATGTTTTCATCTTTTAATACTCAACACAAATGTCTTCTTGGTGGAATCTTCTCTGATCCCCTGCAAAATACAAATTCCTTTCCCGTTCTCTGGCATGCCTTCCCCATTGTTTCTGCCATGACTCCATAAGAAATGCCAACAACTACTTCACCTGTTAACATTCACACATCCCCACCGCACCATGAACAGTTGGACATAGTTTATACAATGTTCTTACTTTGATCTCCTTCATCAAGGACTCTATGCTCACTTTATGCTCAAGAGTTATCTTTGAATGAGCAAATTGGCCAATTAAAATAATTTTGTGTAATAATACTTTATTGGATATAATTCTCCTAATTTCAATATTTTATTTAATTTTAATTTTATATTAATTTTGGTTTTGTCTTGATTCTAATTTTACCTCTAATGAGTATATTAAGGTATTTTGACTAGATCTACTTTGATATTCTGGTAGATCAGAGCATAGATACACATACACTCATTTTAGTGATTTGAGAATAGGTGGAAAGGGGTAAAAATCTAAGATGGTATAACACAGGAGCTGTTGATCCCAGGGGCAAGTTAGTTCTGGAACACAAAGATTCATGGTACCTCGAGGAAGCTTCAGATGCAAGTCCTGTATTAAATTCTTAAAAATAAATTTAAAAATAAACCACCTACATTTCTTGATTAAGTTCAGCTTATCCCAAGCTCGACGCTGTAGCTCTGATCACATTGGTCCTCACCAGCAACTGAACCCCAAAAATGTGAATATCAGAGGAAATTCTATGAAATAAAACATCTAGCAAACTCTTTCTGTACATAAGAATGTTTAATTTGGGAGCTGGAGAGCTCTGTCATTAGGAGCACTTGCTTCTCTTGCAGAAGACCTGAGCCGGGTCCCCCGCTCCCATGCCATTTATGTCACACCATCTATAACTCAAGCTCCAGAGGGCATCTGTCCCACATGTCTGTCATGCCCTTGCAGCTATATTCACATACACACACATACACACACACGTGTGTGTGTGCAAGTGCACACATGCACACATAAAATAGATAGATATAAATATGATAAAAGTATTATTAAAAATTCAAATGTTGTAGAAAATGAAATAAACTTCTCACTTTGGCCCCATTTTCCTTTCCCAAGATCACAATGACAGGCATGTCATTCCCTATTCCCAACAGCCAACTTTAAACTGAGAAACCAGTAGCTGCAGAATGGGTCTCTTCTCAGCCCATCTGTTGGTCGCATCTATCCACTCTGAAATATCATCAAGAAATTCAGGATCACCCCTCTGTCCATCTCTATCTCTTTGTCCTGCTTTTTTTCCATCAGAACAAAGTCACTGACTATTATTTTAATTGTGTTTAGTTAACAGTTGCTTTATTACTAAACTTTATAAAATATTAGGTTCATAAGGACAGACTTTACTATTTGGTCACCTCCCCCATCCCTAGCTCTTTAAGATGCCCAGTTTTGGGGAACAATTTCCTACATTTTATCATGGAGGGAAGCGCCTTAAGAATCAGGAAGTGAACAGCTCACAAGTCTCAGGAAGTTCCTAAAACTGACCAGATACACAAGCCTCTCCATCCCCAAGGTTATATCAGCAATAAGGACTGCTGAGGAGACTTAGACCAGAAAAGCTGCTAAATGAGAGTCTCTGACCAACTGAGCCTCCTGAAAGAGACTCTTGCCTGTCAAGTACCTTCAAATCGTAAAGAGAGCCCCAGAGTTTCAGATATCTTGAGTTATCATCCATTCTGTGGTAGGCTTTTGGTGATGTAGCTATCTTTGAGTCCTCCATGCTCCTATAAGCAACCCCTGCATTCATATACCTGATAGAAGCACCAATAAAGTCATTAGTTCACCAGGCTGAACTTTGATGATATCATAACTTCAGTCGGTTGCTAGTTTCCTATCTGTGTGACACTTGTTCACATCTCCCCAGAAATAATACCACATAACAGCCAGATGCAATGGGCCTTGAAACCATATCTACCAGAGGACCAGATAACAGTTTGAATCCTACTTTCCACTCTCTCTTTCCCTCTTTGTCCTGTCACCCATTGTGACAGATGCCATAAGTGACTCTGAACAAATCCTTCTCCTATGTCTGGTTGTGATGTCAGGGTACAACTAAGCATGGCTGCAGATATTTACAACCAAACCTTCCATAGAAGCCTCCCTTGGAGCTGCTTGAGAGTTTTCAAATCACCTCTCTTCTCATTGGCAGTGCAACATCAGAGGCCAGATCCAGAATCAGAAGAACATGAAGAATCATAGGAGGAGGCTGGAGAGATGTCTCAGCAGGAAAGAGCACTGGTTACTCTTCCAAAGGACAAGGGTCCAATTTCCAGCACCCACATGGTGGCCCACAATCATCTGTAACACCAGTTTCAGGGAGTCTGATGTCTCTTCTAGCTTCCAAAGGTACAAATATATGTGGCACACAGACATACATACAAACAAAACATTTGTGCACATAAAATTTAAAAACAAACAGAAGGTTCTGTACACTATATTTATGAATGCTGATTATAAGAGGAAATGTATCAGCATAAGTCTGGGATCAAGTTCACTAGTAGAAAAGCTAAGGTTCCCTATGTCCTCTTACCACTATTACCTCCTCCCCCAAGAGAAAAGATAGAAAGGAAAGGAGCCTCTACTCAGGGTGTGATGTGGAAGGGTTGCTAGGGATCCTGCAGGAGACATACACACTTGTATTCCGCATCTCCCTCTACAGGTGCACTGAGTTATTGCTTCAAGGGACATTGCACAGTTTTCTGGGGACAACTGTATAGGCCATCCCCCCCACCCCCACCCCCGCAGAGGTTCCAGTGTAAATGTTCTGCTCCAGTGATGGGCAGGGAGCAGCAGCCAACGTGTCAACAGGTCTTCAAACCAGAGAGACAAATAAAAGGACCTGAAGTCAGCTGGAGTCGGGGAGTGCGAGTTATGAAATTTTTGAGCTCATTTTTATCATCTACAAACTTTCCCATAAACTCTGTCCCAGGTGGCTGGGCAAACACTTGAGCCTTGAAATGAAATCTTGGAGTTATTCCGTCACTCACACAGACTAAATCCATCCTGAATTGTGTAATAAACTTTAGCCTTTGGCATTTTATGATTTTGAGACTCATATTGCCCTACTTGTTTTATAGTTTATCTTCTAAGCTATTTGTGTTTTCTTTATATTTTTGTGTAAACTTTTTGAAAAGGAGGCATTACACAAACCTCACAGTGAGGGAACAGCATGCTGTGTGCAGTGTTTTTACTTGTAAATGAGAATTCAACTTGGTTTCATGGTTTTATTTTCTAAAATATTGCCTAGAGTACTATTTTGGATAAAATGTATATATACTATCTTATTTTGTAGAAAATACCATTGGTTAGTGGCTTCCCCAATAAAACTATAATTATGTAATTATCATTCTTACAAAAATAATTTCAAAAGCTTTTTCACGTATATTTGTTCAAATTCTCCAATGTGGACAAAGGGCACAGGCAAGAAAATGAAGATAAATAATATACAGGCCCGGAGCAGACTCAATGTGCATTCTCCCCCCCCTCCTCCTACTCCAAAATGAATATATAAATCACTATTTATAGATCTTCATACGTGTGTCTATAGATGAATGCCTAAGTGCCTATCAGCATATGTGGGATGTCTGTGTATGTATATCTACTTGTATAAACACACATACATGTTGGTAACCATATCCTATGATGTTTCCTTTATTTTCTTCACAGAACGTGATGAACATAATAATTTCTCTTTGCTTTTGAACATTCTCCAAACCCAAGGGTGATGAGAGAAAAAAAACTAATGACTGACAGCATGGGTTTCATTACCCGAAAAGCTTCCTGAATGACTCTGCCCCCGCTTGTCTACCATTTAACTGGTTTTAAGGGATGCACAACTTAATTAAAGATGCTTGGAAGTTGGACAGGTGTGATAAAATGTAGTGGCTCTACTGGGTCTGCAGGGTGGCTGCCAAAAGTACAGAGGAGATGGTCTCAGGGGATTCAAGATTCCAAAATGCATCTTGAGATCCTACACTTCTTAGTCCAGCATAGATCCCAGAGGAAGCAACAAACTAGATTATAAAATAGAATAGAAGAAAAAACAAGAGGAGAGAAGACTTTAACTAATTATAAAAGTTCGACATACAAACAGTAAGGCCACCAACACAATCCAGATGAGCCAAAGGTCCTCCTGGGTCTCGGTGATTTTTCTGCCCATCTTCACCCACCTGTAGGAAAGCACAGATGTGTTTTCCAAATGTGCAACTCAACATCAATTTCTTACTGTTGCTTTGTAGATGGGAACCTGATTGTTTGTATTTTTATCTGGCTTCTTTCACTCGTCATAGTAACCTTACATTCTCCTGGGTGTATGACAAAGTTTATCCCTGTGATTGGAGTGATAGTCAGTCACAAAAGCAATCCTTAAAACATTTAACTAGTCACTCATTGGCTAGCTATTTGGCTATTTAAAACAAACAAACAAACAAAACTTTTGTTTTCAATTTACATATGTCAGAATAGTTAAAAAGAGTTTACGATTTTTTGGGTTTTTGGACAGGGTAAATGCATTTGCTGTGGAGGCTGAATTTAACCCCTGAGACTTACATGGTAGAAAGAAAGAACTGACTATAAACAATTATCCTCTGACCTTAACACACATGTTATGCACACATAAAAAATGGACTAGATATAACAAAGAAAAAATGTGTTTTAAAAGATCTCCTTGCTATTATTCATCTTTCAAACTGAAGTACGTATTAATCTTAGGGTTTAGGTGCGTTGCTTTATCTCATTTCATTGTTTTCTTTACAGTTCTCATGTTTCTGCTTCCCAGTAGGCAATTTCACTTCTTAAAAACTTTCCTTTGTTTTATCAATAGCATTAGTCAAAGTACTTTGATGCAATTAGTCATCATTTATAAAACATACATCATCAATTTTTGCTGACTTGAATTTAAAGTGCAGAAATCTTTATTTTTCTGTTGTGTTCTCGTGCACATTGTCTGCACCATGTGCTGGCAGCACCATGCACACCGGGAAGAGGCCATCAAATGGTTTTGAGCCATTGTGTGTGGTAGGAGTCAAATCTGTGTCAGTGCTAGTAACTACTGAGCCCTCTCTCCAACCCCCCCAATCTTTTCTTTTTAAAGATTTATTGTATGTATATGAATGTTTGTCTGCATGTATAAACGTGCATGCACTGCCAACACAGACCAGAAGAGGGTGTCAGATCCTTGAAACTAGAGTTGCAGATGGTTATGAGTCACCATATGGGTGCTGGGAATCAAAGCCAGGTTCTCTGCAAGAATAGCCAATGCTTTTAACGACTGAGTCGTCTCTTCTGTCTGCTGAAGTATAGAAATCTTGGACCCCCTTATTCGACCTCATTGATAATTAATTGTCTGAAAATTTCTATGCATACACCTAAGCTACATTAGACAGTGCTACTATATTTTTTTTTACTTTAATGATCAAACTTAATTTAGAAAACTCCAGGGGCATCCTGGGAACTTAGAGTTATTTACCTAGTTGCAGGTAGCGTTGACAGTTTTGTGGTCTGATATTGCAGAACATCTTCTTTTGCCACCCCCTCTTTGTCTGCAGGGTCTTGCACAGTTCTTCTTTTGGGGTATTTCTGCAGCTGAAAACTTCAGCCAGTTTTCTTGTGCCTAAGACTGCCTGAATCATCCCTTCAAGCATGAAGGGTTATTTTCTCTGGCTAAAGAAAGAGTTTTAGCTGGGTGGCTCTCACTTTAGCACTTAAGAAACGGTACTTCTTTCTAGCTTCAGTGATGTCCCTTGTCATTGGAACTGCCCCTCCCCCAGGGAAAGCCCAGCTTCCGTCTCCCGTCAGGGTTTTCCCTCTTCCTCTTAGCCCTCATCTGCCTCTAGAGGTCTGGCTGTTTTGTCTTTTTTTTTTTTTGTATTTCTTTGCTTTCCCCCACTCAGGGTCTTCTCACCTTCTTAACACTCCAAAGATTTCTGGATTGCTTGCTTGCTTGTTCATTTACTTGCTTGCTTTATTTTGTTTTATTACCAAATTTGGAGAGATTTCAGTCACTGTCTTTAGAAATCTTTCCAACACCTCCTTTTTTTTTAATATTCACCGGCACCACAGTGAAATGAATGTCCATCTTCTATTACCAGCCAGCCTATATGATTCTGCTGTTGTAGTGTGGGTCTTTTTTTTTTTCCAGGCCCATTGATCAGGGATGTTAATTCAGGGCATCCTAGTTTCTGTGTAGGCCTGTGTATGTTTGCCTGCAGCATGTTGCCTTTCTGTAGGTGTGCCCATACTCACCCGTGTGTGTGCCTGAATACCTCCCCTCATCTGCCTGTCTAACGGCAAGATGTGTCCCATCGGTCCACAGCTAGCTCCTCAGGATCCCTTCATGAGATCTTCCCTCTTTCTGGGTATCAGAGCATATGGAAGAGTTGACTTTATGTTAGGTTCCAGAGGCAAAGGCAGTAACGGAGAAAGAGGCATGGTTACAGACAGCCAGAGCAGGAAGCTGAGAACTCACATCTTCAACCATGTGCTTCCAAGCAGAGAAGGAACAAGAAATGAGGTGAGGCCATAAATCTTCAACCCCACCGCCACTGTTGCACTTCCTCCAGCAAGGTTCCCACAGGTCCCATAACCTCACAGACAGCGCCACTAACTGGGGACCAAGCGTTTATGTGGGGGAGCCTATGGGGGACATTTCTCATTCAAACCAATTCATCCTTTATGATGTCTACTTCTTTTCTAAAATGTCTAACTTTCCCATTGCTTCTAAATTTGCTTGTCATTGTTCTTCAAAGCATTTAAGGACACCTGCTTTAAGATCTATGTCTGACCATCCTAATATCTGCACACTCTTGTTGATGGCATGTGGTTATTGTGTTTTCTCACTCCGGTTGAGGGATTCCCAGTCCTGGTATGACAAATGTTTGCCAGCTAAAAACTGGGCATTTCAGTTATTGTGTTATCCATCTCCCTTAATTCTTCTGTTTCGCCTGGTCTCATCTGACACCCCTCCTATGAGAGTTGGCAGTGGTGTATCATAGCTAACAAATGGAGAAGAAAACCAGTCTTCTCACACAGCCTTGTCAATGTTGGATGAAGACGGGTGTTCAAGCTCCTCACTTAAGCTTCTGCTGATAAGACCCTTGATAGGAAAGGCAAAGGCAGGTGTCCACAGTGGTGCTGCGGTGGGTAAGAAAACTCATATTCTTGACTGAGTAGAAACTCAGCCTCCTCAATAGGCTGTACTGACACCATGAGACTTATTAGCACTGAAAAGATTACAGCTCTTGGTTGCTGCTCAGCCTTCTCTGTTGGAACCGTAACAAAGAGTGTTGGGTCACTGTTTAACAATCCGGTGAGCCACAAGTCCAGGCACCGTGCATGCTCTTTGCTGGCAGGGTCACAACGCTCAGTGTGGTACCTTTCATCTCTCACACACTCCAGCTCAATAGCATCAAAAGTCATTATGTGTGCGGGACAGATGAAACAGGGCTTCTTGAGAGAAACAAGATGACTGAGGGTCCCCCACTCTCTGAGATTCCTTCTAGTGCTCTTCCCAGCCATGCCAAGGGGGTGCCTTGTTCCCAGTTTCAGGCCCCCTCTGCCAGCACACAAGGGGCAGTCAGGAACAACAATGTAAAATAGAGCAGCACTCACACCTGCTCTGCCCGCTAGTTAGGTAAATGCTTAGAGAATGCGGGATTGATTGGAGGGGAGGTCTAAGCAGATAGTACAGAGTTGGGGAGATCTCAGGATGGGTCATTCATCAGCTGACATGTTTAACAAACACAAAGATTCTCAGACACCAAATGACGTTTTGTGTCATTTATCAATTCAGCCCAACAAACCAAACTCATATAGTTAAGATTACCAGAATATCTAGTGACAGAATCTGCATGCCTCCCCACCCCTTACATCTTTGAAGACAAGGAGCCAATGACTTTCTAACTTCCACAGATTTTTCCAAAGAGATATAGGCAGCAATAGGAAAGGCCCAGGAGTCTGTTTGATGATGACTTTAATAGAAGTGTTTTCAACTTGACTAGGAACTCCAGAAAAGGGAAAATCCCCTTGTCAGTATGTGTGGTGAAATGGGTTTTCACCACCACCACGCTCTTATTGCTTCTGTTCTAGCTCCACAAAAGTAAAATGTTCACCAAGGCAAGTGACCACAGACACCTAGAAACATACTAAACAAATAGCAGGAGCCTGCTTTGAGGGAGGCTAAATTAACCAGCTCAAAATTCTACAGCAAACCATGTGCTTCACAACCCATAGCAAGGGCAGGCTATTGCAAACAATCTAGCGAAAGAGAGAAAGAGAGAACGCTGAGAAACAGTGGTGGGGAGACCTGGAATTCTACAGATCACTGAAACATTCTATGTGATATTTTATTTCTGGTAAAAAGAATAGCTAAGTCACACAATCCCTGTGACTCTGTTGTCATAATTTAATTATCTTTTCACTTGGCACATGTCCATCAGGGTGGAAGGTCACTTTCCACTGTTAGCTCTTGGTAAACTCACTGTTGCCATAGATGAATCTGGGTCTCAACTTTCTCAGTCCATGAAGAATGAGATATAAGTAGTCCTCAGCAGACATTTTCTTTGGCTTGTGGATGTTTTTGCCTTTAGGATCTGATTGAAGAAATAAATGTCCTTCAGACTTTCTGAGAACAGAGTGCCTCCATCCAGCTCTCTGGAGGACAGTTTCAGGGTTCTGCTCTGTGAAGAGGAGATAACATTTTGAGCTGCCTGCTCTGTGCTGGGGACAGAATCTAATTGCCGTGTCTTATTGATGCTAACGAAGAGCTGGCACAATGGGCATTGCAGTCTCTGATTAATGATTCATGAACTTCAAAGCTCAGCAAAGAGAAATGTCCCGTCCAGGGACACTCAGAAGTAAACAGTAGGGTTTACGCTTAAGGTTTGGGGGCTCTGAAATTCACACGCTTTTCTCTCTGTGGAAAATTACTTACAACACTCTTTCTCTGCCATTACATTATTCAGGATGTAATTTAAGAAAAACAACCAAATTAAGTGATGCACACACGCACACACACACACACACACACACACACACACACACACTCACTCACACACTCACACTGTTGTGACTCTGTGTTTTCATCCAGTCTGACTAAGCTCTTGATAGATATCATGTTTAGAGCAAGATCAGGATCCTGGATTAATTAATCCGGAAAGACCTCCTAGAAGGTTTTCTCCTCTTTTCATTGCTGGATTTATTTGGTGCCCATCCTGTTCCAGGCATTGAACTTGCAACTGGGGTCCTAAAATTAAATCAGACAGTGTTAGAGTTTCAAGGTTTTGTTGTTGGGGGTGGGGATTGCGGGGAGGATTTCTGCAGTGCAATCTGTAAGCAAATCATTGAAATAAAGAGTACTGGACTCTAATGAAAGAAATTTACACAGGGTTACACAATGTGTCTTATAAAGAAGAAAAAAAGGTGTGTGTGTTTATCTGTCTGTCTGTCTGACTGACTGACTGAGCTCACTTGCCAGCTTCAAAAACCCACCAACCCTTGAGCTTGAAATCCTGCCAATCTCTGAGCTTGCCCCAAGATCAGGAACTGAAATCCCTCCTTGTAAAACTCTACCCCCAAGAATCCCTAAATAATCCCGCCTCCCACCCAGTTCTCTGCTGTTTCTTCGAGCAGAGGCATCCACCCACTTGTGCCTTTCCCAATAAATCTCTTGTGTGAAGTTTGTTGTGCAGTGGGACTTTGTGATATTCTTTGATTCCCAACTTCCAGAAGACCCTTCCCCTCAGAGCTGCAACACTTGTACCGGGGAAACCTTTACCCTCAGTACTGTAACCCTTACACCATCCTGGAAAGAAGAAAGAAATTCCAAAGAGAAAGAGTTGTGCCACTGACTACAAGAAGCAACCATCCCAAAAGAACTAGAATTTCCCCTGGAATCTTATGTGGTTGGGAGAGAAAAGCTCAACTCTACTGCCAACCAGGGGAAGAACTTGTCTCCCAGGAATTGATGTCACATAGTTCTAACAACTGTCAGACAACCTTGTAAGAAAGACCAGAACCTAGTGATGTTACCAATGACGGGAAGGACCACACTTAGTGACCAGGACAGCTTAGTGATGTATATATCTATTTAAATCTAAACCATAGGTCAGAACCCCAAAGATGGACTGGGGTGGTATTTGGACCTCTTATTTATTCTTCTTCCCAAGTTGGCCAGCCATAAGTAAACCTTCTTTCTCTGTTCTTCGTAACTGGTGTCTGTTTAATTAGCGTATTGAGAATGGGCAGCTGAGCCCAGTTTGTTAGGACTTCCAGAGGTCAAATGTTTCATTTAGGGTTCTATCGCTGTGAAGAAACACCATGGCCAAAAGCAACTTGGGGAGTACAGAGTTTACTTAGTTTACATTTCTAAGCAATACCCCAGCGCCAACAGAAGTCAAGGCAAGAACTCAAAGCAGCAACCTGGAGGCAGGAATTGAAACAGAGGTCATTGAGGAACTGCTTATTGGCTTATTCCCCTTGGCTTGCTCAGCCTGTTTTCCTATAGGACTTAGGACCACATTCCTGGGGGCAGCATTGTCCATAATGGGCTGCGCCCTCCCACATCCATCAATAATCAAGACAATGACCCCACAGACTTGCGTACAGTTTAAGTCCGGGGAGGCATTTCCTTGATTAATATTTTTTCTTCCCAGATGCCCTTATCTTGTTTCAAGTTGACATAAAAATTGCCAGGTCATCATGGAAAGGTTTCATCAACCTTGTCTTGATCTCATATTTATAAGTATAACTGAGCACTTTGCAGGGGACAGCGGGATGGATGACAAACAGAAGGAAGCAGGACAGAGCTGTATACCATGTGTTCTTCCATCCCCTAAGTCACAGACCCACCTGGCACTCAGAACCTCCTTATTACCATCAGATGGAGTGCCTCCCCATAACCTGAACTTCACCCCAAGAGTCACCACAGGGAGTCTGCACACCAACTCAGGCATAAAATTAGAATCGAATTAAAGAAAAACTTACCTTGTAAACAAATAGCTTTCCATTTTTTTTAATCTTTAAAATAGGCTCAAACTATGTCCACGGTTAAAAGCTGCTATTGCTCTTTAATAGAGTGGGGATAGAAATCCACTGGACACAGCTATGACCATGGTTAATACTAGACTCCTGTACCCAGAACTGGTCACTTCTCACTCACAACTGAGTCCCATATCTGTGTTTGACAGAGTCCCTTCCACCACCAGACTCCCACGCTAGCTTAATTTTGAGAAGATTTGTGTATCAGCTCCTGTGAGGATTTTTTTTTAACCAAATGAACACAAACAGAGATTGAACCAGTGAGTCTTGCTACTCACGAGCAGTGATGGGAAAGTTCACCAGAGGGCAAACACACTCAGAATGTAAAGAGACCAAAGTGACCATAAAGGCATAGCTCCCATCCAGCTTTGGTTTTCTGAAGTTGATGACACAGATACTGTGTACAGCCATCCATACTGAGCCACTACAGTCTGTGTCACTAGTCACATTCACGTCAAGTTCCTACTACAGGCACGCCAGCAGTGTGCCAATGACCTTCAATATTTCTCAGCAAATTTGGATTGAGTTCAGTTTTTCTGTACCTTCCATTTATTCACTTGATACACTCTTTTTAAAATAGGTGCCATCTAAATAGGCTCTTTTCAAAATACCAAAATGTCTTGGTAAATGCAATGGACAAAAGTCTTTCTCTGTTGTGAATCTTAAACTCTAGAGTGAGGAGAGAACCAACGGTTTTTGTTTGTGTGTGTTTCTTTGTTGCAAAACTAGTTTTAACTTCAAAGACTCTTTTTGAAAGACTATTATTATAATTATTATCATATTGTTATTATTTTAATGGGTGCATATGTCTATATATATGCACACTTGAGTATAAGTTCCTGTATAATCAAGGAGAGGGCATCAGACACCCTGGAGCTGGAATTATGGGCAGTTGTGAACTGCTAGACTTGTATGCTAAGAACCAAACCCATGTTCTCTACAGGGGCACCAAAGGCTCTTAGTTACTGAGCCCTCTCTCCCGTCCCTCAAAGATTCCTTTCATCTCTCCCTGCTGCCAGAGGTGAGGAGTTTTCAGACAGAGTTTTATTGTGCATCCTAAACTTGCCTCAAACTCTTTAAACATATTTTTTATTAATTCTTTGGGTATTGATCTAGGAGGGGTTAGTGGGAGGAGAGTGAGGCTAATATGATCAAAATACACTGTATGCATGCATAAAATGCCCAAAGGAGTAAAAGAGGCGATGACTTTTTAAAGCTGTAAGTGATAGATTCAGTTGAACTTTATTCAAGGTTTCGTAGCAGTTGGTTTGGGGTACTTGGGGTTAACACGTGGAATCTCCACTCTATCACTGGGTATCTAAAACCTACATGAGGAGCATCTCCCCGGCTCGTTTGTTTCTGAGGCCAGATGTAGAGTAACCCAAATCAGCCTCAACCTCCCTAGGTAGCCATATTAGTAACTTGCCAGATACTGTGATAAACACCATGACCAAGGCAACTCACAGAAGAAAGGGTTTATTTGGGCTTATGGTTCCAGCGGGATAGAGTCCATGATGCCAGTCTCTTAAAGGCTATTGGCTGAAGGAATTCCCACAACATGGAGACAGGTGGCTGGAGCAGCAACTGGGGACTTACAACTTGAACTTCAACCACAAAAGAGAGAAACCTCATGGCCCACCCCTAATGACATGCTTCCTCCATCAAAGCCACACCTCCTAAACCTGATCAAAGAGTGCCACCAACTGGGAACCATGTATTCAAACATCTGAGCCAATGGTGAACACACGCATTCAAACCACCATTGAAGCTGATTTTGAACTCCTGGCTCTTCTGCCTCCACCATCTGAATACTGGGATTACAGGAATGCACCACTATGTCATTTTGGTGTAGTGCTGGGAGTTGGACCTAGGGCTTCCTGCGTGCTACATGAGTACTCCACCAACTGAGCCACTTCCCCATCCACAAGCTTCTCTGTGTTAACATGTCATCCAGGCCATTTTCAATTAGACACTGAGACCTGGGTGCTTGAGAACAGTGCCCAGTGGTCTCTATCTCTGCCTAGAGACTGCATAGCTCCTCATGGATAACTGATGGAAACCTGCGCGAGTCAACCCTTGCTTTCCTCGCCTGCTTTACCATCTCTCTAGAGCAGCCATCTGCTTTCATTTCTGAGCAGTCTCTCCTCAGCTGGCAATGATGGCCAGCACTCCTCCTTCCTTTATATCCTCCCGAACATTTCCCAATTCTCCCTAAAGCCTCCCAATTCTACGTAGGAAAGAACACCATTGTGCATTGCACTAAGAGCCCATTCACACACACACACACACACACATACACACACACACGCATGCATGCACACTCACACCATATTCACTATGTTCCAGATATATGATAAAGTATTTCACATCTATTGTTGTATCTAATTCTCCTGTCAATCATACGAAGTGGGTCTCCGATTATTCCCATCAGACAGACAGACAAGCCTGGAGAACTTCATGAACTACCAGTGGTCACAAAACTAGCAAAAGGCAGTTAAAACTGGACTGTGCATCATTTGGCTTCAGAGAGAACACTTTTAACTCCACCTGATGCTCTTTCAAAACAGGCTTTGTATAAACTTTCTTTTCTTTCTTTTTCTTTTCAATTTTTACAAAAGCACACACTGCAAAGTACATTTTAACACTAGATATATTAAAATTAAGCAGATGACCTATGATTTTTTCCAACACAGTAGTAGCACACACAGCAACAAAAAATGCTAAGATCATGGAGTTTTCACAAAATGTGGCAATGAGCACGAATATAAGGGAACCGGGAAAAGAAATGACCAAGACCTCTGGCCTTCAGTGAGAAGGACTGGGCTGAATCCGAGCTCTATAGCTCGGTGATCGTGACTCATGGCTTGAAGATGGATGCTAAAAAGAAATCCCACACTAGCTCAGAATTGAGTATAATAAAGGGTTATTTATTTAGGGCTAGACTCAGAGATCACGGTCCTCTGCATGAACGGAAAACAGGAACCAAATCCAACAGCTGGAAGAGAGAGCAAATGCATGCTTTACATTGGCATTTATAGTATAAGAGGCCACGCCCAAATGGGTAACTTAAAGGCTACTGACTGTAGGATTTCCTACAGCAACGGCTGGCTGTCTAACGTATCTGAGTCTCAGTTTCCTTGTGTGCGAAAAGAACCAGAATCATGGTTGGTTGGGGTCTTAGCTGGTATCCTGGTTTGATTTCTGTTGCTGTGATAAACTCTGTGAACAAAAGCAACTTGGAGAGGAAAGAAATTATTTGACTTACACTTTCAAGTCAAAGTCTGTCACTGAGGGAAGTCAGGCAGGAACTCAAACAGGGGCAGAGGCAGGAGCCATGGAGGCATACTACTTACTGGCTTGCTTCCTCTGGCTTGCTCAGGTACCTTTCATATACAGCTCAGGCCTATCTGTATAGGGTTGGTAACACCCAGGGTGGGCTGGGCACTCATCCATCAATTAGCAATAGAGAAAATAGCTCAAGGGTGTGGCTACAGGCTAAACTGATCTGACAGTTCTACAGCTGAGGTTCTCTCTTCTCAGGTGATTCTAGGTTAGAGTCAAGCTGACTGCTGAAGTCAACTATGATAGCTGGTATTCTGAATGAGAGATGCTTAGCCAGCGTGCAGCATGTGGTAAAAGATGCATAAACTCTATCTAAAAGTTCCGGGTGGTAGGGAAAAAACAAAAAACAAAAAACACTAACTCTAAAATCAAGCTTGCCTCTAGCAAGTCTGAGAAGCCACAGGGCCTGAAAGAGCAGGATATCAACCACAGAAATCAGTGCAAATGAAGAAAAAAAGATGCATGGGAAACTCGAGAAAGAATCAACGTAGAATGTGCTAGTTGCTGCCCTGTTGCTATGACAACACACCTGCTAAACACAACTTAAGGAAGAAAGGCTACATCTTGGCTCACAGTATGAGGGCACAGTCCATCATGGCAGGGAAAGCATGATGACGGGAGCCCAAGATGACTGCTGGTTGCATTGCATCCACAGTCAGGAAGCAGAGAAATGGATGCTGGTGTTCATCTGCAGAGAAATTAGGATCACACAGAAGACAGAACAGCAAGCTAAGGGAAGATGGTTTTGACAAAGGAGAAACAAAATCAAATATGTTATAGTTTCTCTTTCACTGCTTCTGTTTTATTACAATTTTTATTACATGTATTTAGTGTGTATGTGTGTGTGTCTGTGTGTGTGTGTGTGTTCCACAGAGAGCTTGTGGAGACTAGGGGACATTTAGAAATTGGCCTTCTCCTTCCACTGTGTGCATCAGGATCGAACTCAAATTATAAGGATTGGCAGCAAGTGCCTTCTCCCACTAAGCTATCTCGCCATCCCCTCATTGGCTCTCATTTTAAGCATGGTCTCTCAGCGTGTCTAACTTGAGTTCAGCACAGATAATGAGCAGGTAATGTGTATCAGGGTGACGGGCCACACTGTTGTGATCGGAGGAAAAAGACAGGCCTGGAAGCAGGTGGGTGTGGACTGTCAAATATTTCATCAGAGGAAGAACAGAAATGGTGGATGTGAAGTTTCCACTGAGTGCAGCTTTGCTCATAGCTGCTAGCCTTGGAGCACAGAGACTCCCTTTTCCTAGCATAACCCTGCTGACCACTATTCTGTTTCAACAGAGGAAGGTTTAGTTGACAGGTGGGTGGAGCGATGTACTCAACTCCCTTACAAACATTTCTAAAGCGCTCTCTCTGCCAGGCACCATGCCCAGGGCTTAGCATGCAGGTTGACCATTCATTTAATTCTCCCTGTGAAACCATGGCACAGGGACTATGATTATGGTAGGTGCATTAGCATCCTGTGGTTTATATTTAATGTTAAGAATTCTCTGCTATCCAGATAAAATGGATGTACACAAATAAAAAAAATACAGACATACCATAATTTGCACCTGCTTCTCTTTTGTTGATGGATAAGCATCCTGAGGATACCACTTGGCCACTTACTGCTTTGTCACCGAGAGTGCTTCTGCACTCTCTCAGGCATCACTGTGGGCAGAGATCCACACCTCACACAAAAGGGGCCTCACTCAGAGAAGCAGATGAGCTCGTTAATGAAGGGGATGGAAATTGGAGCCTTAATGAGCTACTGTATCATAAATGAGTGCAAATTACATTGTCAGTCTATTTACAATTTCACATGGCATGAAGCCTTGTAATTATGTCTATTCAATTATTGTATTCAGGGGGCTTTTCAGTATGGGCCTCTCACTGTGGCCGAAACCCACTTGGAAACCCCTGTGCATGAATGTTAGAACCAGCTCTGCTAGGACTTGACACCCAATGCCCAGAAGTTAAAATGTGGGCAAAGAGATGAGGGAGGGTTTATGTCAGAAAACATAAGCTCAAGACCTGTGAGATGGCTCAGTGGGTAAAGGTGCTTGCTACCAAGCCTGGCAGTATGAGTTCAATCCCCAGAACCTACACAGTGGAAGAACAGAACCAACCCCATATAAGTTGTCCTCTGACCTCCACACAGATACCATAGCATGCATGCATTCCTCACAGATTGACAGATTCAGAGATAGACAGACAGACAGACAGACAGACATAGATAGGTGATTGATAGATGATTGATTGGTGGATAGATAGATAGGTATGTAGATAGATAATGGATGGATAGATAGATAGGTAGATAGATAGATAGATAGATAGATAGATAGATAGATAGATAGATAGATGCATACATACATAGATGATAAGAAGGAAGGAAGGGACGGATGAAAGGAGGGAGGGAGGGAAGGAGGAAGGGAAGGAGGGAAGAAGGAAAACCATATGACCACCGTGTAAACTTTGAAATCTGAGAAATCAAGTCAGCAAAAATCCTTCCAAGAAGAAACGCCTTGAATAGACTAAAACCAGAAGTTTCTGTGAGATTTTAAAATCCATCAGAAACATGGTCTTTTTTTATAAATATCATTAATATTTTGGTATATTTATCTAAAAAGAACTAATTTTAAATATACTTATGCTACCATATCAGGACTTACATATTAACAGTAATTTTCTTCATCGGTTCACTAATACCTAGTAAGACTGGGCATAGTGTTGGATGAATGTAATCCCAGAATACAGGAGACTGAGGTGGGGGAATTGCTGTAAGTTTTAGAGAAGCCTGAACTACAGAGCAAAACTGTCTTTGTTTGCTTTCCCTTGTTGTGATAAAATAATGACCAAATGCAACTTGGGAATGAAAGAGTTTATTTCACAATCACGACAGGAAGGAAGAAATGCAAAGCAGAGACCATGGAAGAACACTGCTTACTGGCCTGATCCCTCATAATTTGCTCAACCTGCTTTCTTATAGCACCCAGTACTACCAGCCCAAGGGTGACACTGCCCATAGTATGGGCTGGGCCCTCCCATATCAATCAACAATCAATCAACTGTTGTTAAGAAAATACCTCAAAGACATGGACACAGACAAATCTGATCTTGACAATTCCTTAAGTGAAGATCTCTCTTCCCAGGTTTGTGTCAAGTTTTGTGTCTATGTTTGTGTCACGCGTCAACTGAAGCAAACTGTGACAATGACCCTGTCTCAAAGAAAAAAGAAAAGAAGGAAGGAAGGGAGGGAAAGAGGGAGGGAGGGAGGGAAGGAGAGAGAGAGGGAGGGAAGGAGACAGTGCCAGATTACTGATTACTGAACTGGTAAAGGATCTTGCAGCCAAGCTTAATGACTTGAGTCCAATCCTCCCAACCCAGATGGTGGAAAGAAAGAACTGGCTACTGACTACAGCCAACTGTCCTTATGTCCACATGAACACACACACACACACACACACACAAAAAAAAAATTATATAAAGAAAACAAAAAAGAAAAAAAAAGAAATCCAGTAAGAGCCCAGTAAAATGGCCCACACCTTTAACGCCAGCATTCCAAGGCAGAGGCAAGAGGATCTCTGTGAGTAGCCAATCTGGTCTACATAGTGAGCTCCATACAGACAGAACTACACAGGGCAGTGGTTCTCCACCTTCCTAGTGCTGCAATCCTTTAATACAGTTCCTTATGTTGTGGTGACCCCAAACCATAGCATTATTTTTGCTGCTACTTCATAACTGTAATTTTGTTACTGTCATTAATCATAACATAAATATCTGATATGCAGGATATCGGATATGCAACACCTGTGAAAGGGTTATTTGATCCCCAAAGGGGTTGAGAGCCAGGGGTTGAGAACTGCATAGAGAGATCCTGGTTTTTTGTTTGTTTGTTTGTTTGTTTGTTTTGTTTTTAAGAAAGAAGAATGACAGAACCTAAACAAAGATCACATTCTTAAACGGGTGAGGTCACATGGGCTTGGTTATGTCTCACCTACAGATGCTGTGAGTCTCTTCATTCCACTCTACTTCCTCTCAGCTGAGCACATCTCCATAATTAAGTTACCCTTCCCAAACTTCGGGTATCCTTCATCTGAGCTCGGTTCCCTACAAGAGTTAAATCAAGGGTCCCAACTGACAAAAAAAAAAAAAAAAAAAAAAGGTTTTGTTTGTTCTTGGGTCTGGATTCTGTCAGCAGAGAGCAAGGCTTGCAAAGCATAAGGTGGGCATTTGTTATAAGTGGGCATGAAACTTTAGCTACTGGAATGGTGAGTGGTCTTTGGATGGAAGGGGATCTCAATCATGGGGCTCTCTGGGCCTCTGAAATCTTTTATAGCTCAGTTATTCCCACAACACTTTTGGTGTGAGACCCTGGAGAAGACATCCTTTGTTCCTGAACTGACATCCTAAGAGACATTTTGCTCTACAGTCTCTTAGGTTCTCAGGTCCTTGTGGCCTCTGTTGAAAGGATTCACAACACACAGGGAGTTGTGTAGGCAGAGTTCACTGAGCAGGAAAGAGCACACATTTAAGGGGTGAGAGAGACAGTAGCCAAAGGAACCATTGCCCTGATCTACAGCCCAGATGGCTTAACACACTATCCCAAAGTCTGTAGAAAAGATCACTTTTTCTGAGGGGTGTCTTCCTCTCTAGGTGTGTTGGTGGATTCTGCTCATTCATTTCCCAGCTGCCCAGACTCGAAATGATCACACAGAAACTGTATTATTACAACACTGCTTGGCCTATTAACTCATACTTCTTATTGGCTAGCTCTTATATCTTAAATTAATCCATTTCCATTAATCTGTGTATTGCCACATGGTTGTGGCCACTGGTTAGGTTCTGTCTGGTGTCTGGCATCTGTCTCCTGTGGTAGCTACATGACTTCTCTTCAAACTCCACATACTCTCTCCTCCTCTATATGCTTGGAATTTCCACCTTGACCTATTCTGCTCTACAATAGGCCCAAAGCAGTTTCTTTATTAACTAATGGTATTCACAGAATACATAGGAGGAATCCCACATTACCTTCCCTTTTCTGTCTAAATAAAATGGAAGGTTTTAACTTTAACATAGCAATATTACATACAACAAAACAGCTATCAAACAAGAATTATAGCTACGATATTTGCATCTGCTTTATCTTTAACTAAGGAAAACTATATCTATCTATTCTTCAACTCCATCAGAGACCAGAAAGATATAATATTATGTAAGTTAACAGGAAGTGCATTGTTATCAACTTCTAAAATCCTAGAATTGACAGAGACATCTCCCTGCCTGGACAGTCACCCAAAGTTCTTCTGTTACATTGGGGCACCCATCTTCAGCCTACAGGTCCATAGTATCTGTCAGACTTTTCCATGAAGCAGGAAATTTCAAAGACAGTTCCACCTATATTGGCAGTTTGTCAATAACTTCCTTCTGTGTCCTGCATAGTGTCTGGCAGACTCTCATAAAGCAGAAACCCTAATGGACCATATCACCTTTAGACAAGTTCAGCAATTACTTTTCTGTGGGTCCTACATGTCCAGTTCATACACAATAACATCAAGCAGTCCAGGCAAGAGCAGTTTCTTGCCTAAATGGCTAGCAAACTCCACAAATAGCCTTTTTGATGCCCATCTTCCTCTTGAAGTAATTGGTGCTGCTGGCAGCAGATATGTCTCATTGTCATAAAAAGTCCTAAGTTCTTAAAACATTTTAAATACCATATTCTGTTAGTCTTTGAAAGATTTGAAGAATATCTATCCATCTGAAATATATTTTTGTACATCTAGAAAACCTAACTAACATGACTACAAGCTTGACTATTATAGATGACTATCTATTAACCTGTATTTCTTAATTATACATTACATTTTTAAATGAGCTGCACAAACACAATACCTTAATCAAGAGCAGAAATATACATAAAACAAAATTGACCTTAAATTTGTATCAATAAACCAAGATCTATACCAATGCAAAATATCTATCTCTATAGTATATATCCCTTTAAATGTAAACAAACATTTATAAACAATATTTAGGAATTTGGGCATAGTTCTCTCCAAACTTCTTTCTGCTTTTTGTTGGGCGAAGTAATTTTTTTCAAAGACCTTTTGGGAAATCTTGGTCCATCAAACCACATTAGGCTGGAAGGAATCCATAGGTTCTTATCCTCTGTGGAAACAAAAGCAGAATCTCTTTTCCAAAGCAACATAGACCCAAATTTTGAAGTCAAGATACCTTTAAAATATATATGTTGGTATAGCTTAGCGGCCTGTACAATTTGAAATATCTCTTTGTACTTAGCTCATTCACAGTCAAAAAATTCAAAGTAAATACAATAACATACATAATCCAGACTCTCTGTATATATTCCATCTTTATGTGGCTTATTTTTCTTTACTCCTTTAATCTATGACTGTCTGTAATCTTTCTCTTTAAAGACTTTACTTTTTTAAAACCATTTACTTCTTTTTATAACTTTTTCTCTCTCCCAAGTCTACACAAATTCATCCAACACTGTGACACATTTAGAGCTCTTATTTATCTGAGTCTGTCTTTATTGCATATCTGTAATTATTTTCTGACCAAGAGCACTTTCTTTTAAAATGCTAAGCGTGAATGGCTAGGACCAACTTTGCAGTCCTGCCTGTTGTCTCTGCCCAGTCCAACATGGCAGAGGCATGTTCGCTGCCTCTGAGGGCCATGCATGCCACCACAGCTCCAGGGTTGCAGCGGGTCTGTGTCACCATTAAGCAACTATAGTGTGCTGCTCACAAACCCCATTTAAGTGACTCCTGAAAGAGTCAGAGTTCATGCTGCCAGCACAAACCAGGAAGCCACCATTTCTTATGCTGAAGTCAGTAAGCTGTCCATTAAAGGAGCCACGGCACCCTTTCTCACTGCCAGCAAAAAGAGCCTATCTGAAAAAAATGCAGCTACCAAGAAACTGTGCTTTCTTTTCTTTTGTGCCTAGAATTCTTTTCCAAGCTCTCTCAGGTTTAATGTGGCTGTAGTTGGCACACATTGGTGCGCCATTAAGCAGTTTGTCAGGTCCATTTGTATTGATCTTAATTTTTTATTGTTATTGTGTGTATGTGGTGGGGGTCATGCTGCACAGCACACACATGGAGGTCAGAGCTCAATCTCATAGCACCACTTTTCTCCTTCCCCTTCATGTGGGTTCCAGGGATCAAGCTGTTATCAGACTTGGGCTAGGGTTATAAACATGTGTCACCACAAGCAGCTTTTTAAGTGGATGCTGGGGCTTAAACTCAGGTCCCCATGCTTACAAGGCAAACACTGTGTCACCAAGCCACCTTCTCAGTCTGCTTCTTAAACAGACAAGAGGTTTTCAATTATTTAGAAGTTTCAAGTGCCCTTTGCTCACTGGCTCGGGAATTCTGTCCCACTGGTCTTGGGAGTTAGGTTCGCCTTTCAGAGGAGGAAACTGAAGCACAGAGATGCAAAATCCTTTTGAGATCCCTCCCAACCATTGAGAGGCAGAGACATGGCTCAGACCTGGTCCTGTTTCTAGAGTCTGAGCTCTTCTCCTCTGCTCAGGTACTGCCTGGATGTTCTTCTGCTGTGACTGGGCTGAGCCACCATCCCTCTGAAGCTCATGTTGGCCCAGGGAGCACCAAAGAGATGAGAAATAGAAAGGGATTGACATATGTTGTAACAATCCCAGAAAGTACAAGTTAATCATTCATTTGTGTCAGGCTCAGGGGCACGCCTGTCTATTCCTGACCACTCCTGGTAACTTCTGTGCTCTGTGTCTTTCTCCTGTTCTACACATATCTCAATCTTTCTATGTAAAAGCGTTTCATTACCCCATCTCACCATGTGCTGACCAGCCAGCAAAACCTGGGAATCCACCTATCTCTGCTACTTTTTCATTGTTGTGGCTATAGATACATGCAGTTCTGTGGTACTAGAGATCTAAACTCAAGATGTTTTGTAGCAATCCCTTTACCCACCTTGCCATTTCCCAGAAATATCAGTTATTTATATTTGCTGTTGAGGCTGGTTGGGGATACCTCCCCTCTAAGCAGCAAGTTGAGAGTTTCCTACAGAGTCCCACCTACTCCCTTGGGACTCTTAAGTCAGGCTAACTGGTGACAGACTGTCACGAAAGCTATTCACTATCATGTGCTAATTTACAAACTTTATCTTCAGGGTGTTGGAATTTTTGCTGGGGAGGCTCATAGGAAAGGAAAGTCCTCTAATTTTTATGACAATGAAGATAGTTGAAGGAAATAAAAACGACAGAGAAAAAGCAACATGGCATTCAGCTTCAATATTGCCTCTCCCTGCTCCCGGTCTCCCGAAGCTGTGGCTTATGTACTTATATTTCCTCAGCAAAGCCATCCATCCTTGGAAGTAGAAGTGTATTTTACCATCAAAAATCTCTTTCTGCTTTCCCAACGCTTATAATCCAATTCTCACCGAAGGTGGAAATAGTGTTCCCACCAGCCCTGTCGCGGCTGATGAAGGATGGTGGTCTCTGGTATCGATTTCCCCCTCCCACCTCGCTTCTTCAGTTCCTAGAAGCCGTGTGAGAAACAGGGCTCACGCTCTCCTCTGACAGTTCTGTGCCCATGATGGAGTAAACAGTAAACAGTCCCGTGGAGAAGAATTGAAGTAGCTTTTAAAGCTGAGATCGCGAAAGACCCCAACGACTTCATATATGTGAGGAACAGCAGGAATCCAGCACGTTCCGAGGAGATGTAGGGCTTCTTGACTATGGTCAGGCTCATGACAAAATTCTTTATTTCTTGAAAATGGAGACGAGAATCACCCATTATAGAAAAAGAGTTCTGTCCAACTTGGAGGGTATTTTCTTTTTTTCCTTTTCTTATGACCAGGAAGAAACCCACCAATGAGAATTTCCTGTTCGTGGCAACTGTAATTGTCATAACTCAAATGGGAACCGGTCCAGACATTTTCTACAGGGAATGGTTAAAGAAACAGTGACATAGAAGCTGGAAAGCAGCCATAGTCAGGGTCTGCCCCGCAAACAGGAGGACCTGAGATCAAATTGTCAGCATCTACACTAAAAAGACAAGCAAGGCCGTGATGGTGTGGATTGGGAAGGCACTGGGTTGCAGAACAGGAACAGGCAGATATCTGGAGCTCACTGGAAACCAGCCTAAGCAACTGGTGAGCTGTAGATTCTGTGAGAGAACAAGGGCTCAAAACATACAAGGTGAAGGAGGGGCAGTGAGATGGCTCAGTTGGATTATGCGTTTAGTCCCAGGAACCCACACATAGAAACAAATGAATTCTGCAAGTTGTTCTCCAACCTCCACACATGCACAGTAGCACATACCTATGCATAGGTATGTGCACAACCATGCATACACATAAACTATAAGGTGAATGGCAATGAGAAAAAAAGACACTGAACACTGACCTCTGCCTTCCACACACATTTACAAACACAGAGTTAAGGGAACTCTGAACTACCACGGCTACTCCTTCGTGATTTCAAAATAAATACTTAAAGTAAATTAATAAATAAATACTTTTTTAAAAATCAATTTATCCAATAGTTCAGAATTAAGTAGAAAATCAGTGCCCACTAGGAGATGAGTGGCAAAGAGCAGGCAAGGGCTAGATTGGCCCTGGTGTGACCACGATTCTGTTACAGCCTTCTGTGCCAGCCGTCAGTTTGTGATGTCTCTTCCCTGGGAGACTGTTTCTTTGGTTAAAGAGCAGCATCTAGGGAGACATTCAGTGAAGCTGGCAGGTAGCTTTGTGAATCAGGTGCTCGGACGGGCACTGTTACCCTTTAAAGATGAATTTGCTTGATAGTTTCCGGTGTGAACAATGAGAAATCATGAGCTGACGTGTTTACTCGGAGCATGGAGGCCATGCTGTGTGTTTAGCCAGCAATGTTCTCAGTGTACTGCCCTCTGGCACCACCGTAATAGTTTATGAAGGAAGGAAAGTTACATCTTGCTGTCATGCATAGATGGTTCAGGACCTGAGGAGTATCGGGGCGGGGCGGGGGGGGATAAACAGTAATAAGGAAATATGTGTGTGGTTGCTGCCTGCTGTTTTCATTAAAAACTGAGAAGGGCATGAAAGTTGTAGAGTATGATTTCAAATTACCTCAAGAACAAACCCCAAACATTTCTGGCCTACAATAAATGCACGTCCTTGGAGGATCTCAGTCTACATTTAGACGGAAAGAAGCCTTCTAAAGTTTGCTGGGAAAACAGACTGAGATGAAATCATTCCCCCAGGTCTCACTGGCTTGCTTTCTTAAAAATTTATTCTTCCAAGATTTATTTTACTTTCATTTGTGGGTATGTGTACAGGAGTGCAGCTGCACACAGAGGCCAGAGGAGGACATGGGATCCTCTCAAGCTGGAGTTACAGCACCCGTGAGCTGTGTGATGTGGGTGCTGGGATCTAAGCTTAGTTCCTTGGCAAGAGCAGCAAAGACTTAACAAATGACTTGTCTCTCCAGCCCCAAAGAAGAGGTTCTTAATGAGGAATTATCTAGCTTGGGTTGCCCCTGTGGGTATGTCTGTTGGGGGGGGGGATGTCTAAATGATGCAGGAAGACCCATCCCATTGTGAGCAACACCATTCCCTAGGCAATGAATGGTGAGAGCAACAATAAATAATGTTTTCATTTGAAGCCTCTGACTTTTAATAGTCCTGGCTTTGACCCTCAGAATGATCTGAAAAGTAATCCCCCTACCCCCTTCTGGATCTCATAGAGACCAGGCCGGCTTTGAATGAACTCGCTATATAACAGACAATGACCTTGAACTTCAGAGCCTCCTAGCCTCCCCTCCAGAGTTCTGGGATTACAGATATGAGTCACCACATCCAGTTTATAGGTATGAACCCAGGGCCTCAGGCATGGTGAGCGAGCACTCTATGGGATGAGCAACATTCCCAGCCCAGGATAGGAAGCACCTCTGCTGGTTTGGCTTTCTGGAAACCCTATTGTTCTTTGAGTTTTCCATGGTGCCTCAGAGCTTGAAGAGGTCGTTTTGGGTATGATCTTCAGTGGCATGCAATTCTTCTGGAACAGGATGCTGAACTTAACATCAGCAGGAAGATCTCTGAGATAGCTTCAATTTCAGAAACACCACGGGACCCACGAGAGAGACAGAAGAGTCTCCTTGGGGAAGAAGTTACAGTGTGCACCCAGATATCAAGGCTGGGTAGCCGGAGCTTTGCTACCGTGCTGGCCCAGAACCCAAATACCAAGGCTGAGTAGCTGGAGCTTTGCTAGTGTGCTGGCCCAGATAGGGTCCTACCCAGATAAACTTCCCAGAGTTCCTAAGCTAGTGTGCTGGCCCAGATAGGGTCCTACCCAGATAAACGAACTTCCCAGAGTTCCTGAAACACGCTCCTTCAAAAATCGGCTCTTTCCTCGGGGTTCTTACGTTTTATTTTCAGAAACAGAGGAAATTGGAGGTAGAGCATTGGCTCAGCAATTAAGAGCACTTGCTGCTCTCGCAGAGGACCAGAGTCCAGTTCCCAGCACCCACACGGTAACTCATAACTGCCCTTAACTCCGACTAGAGGAGATCCAAGGCCCTTTTCTGGCCTCTGTGTATTTTGCACTCACATGTTCACATTCCCAGGCAGACACAAATACAGAAGCATAAATAAAAATAATAAACCTTTTAATTAAAAACATTCATCTTAATGTCTTGAACAAAGAAAACACATTCTAACTGTTAAAAATCACAATATCTCGGATTATTTAGCAACAGCTATAACCAACTCTCACTTGGTTTAAATGACTGACAAATTTATTGTTTGATTGACGGGTAGCCTCAATTCTTCTCATGTTGACCTGATTCTTTTGCTGCGTTGGACATTTTTTTGAGTGAATATTAGACAATGTTAGTTTTTCTATGTCAGTTGCTAGGTACTGGTACATTCTCAGGAACACACATTTGTTCTAACATTCATCTGTTACTGAAAATTATTTTTTTTATTCACTTTGGTCTTGATTTTAAAATAAATAAATCTAGCTGAACAGGAAGGGTACTCACTCCAGAGTTACATGTTCCCAACCAACCAGGAAAGACACTTCTGTGGACTCTACCAATACTGATGGCGAGGTGAGGTTTGCTGACATACGTGATGGAGGCCAGTCCTGCTCCCAGCAGCCTTTGCACCAGGCCCTGATAGAGCTCATCCTCCACTATGGTCTCATGGGTAATTTTCTCACATGCATACATTAATGGGTACTTTCTGGTTTCCTCAGAGCTGGTCTCTTTCCAGCTCTCTCCTGTCTGCTACTTTGTCCCCCAAACTGTAGCCTCTGCATTCTTCCTGCAGCTTGTGACTCCATCTTTTCAATGGACTGCATCTCTGAAGACACCCCTGGGTTTCCACCCTGTACCTGAGCTACAAGGGGCTACATGGTTCTGTTCATCTGAAACTTTTCTTTCTGTCATTTGTGGATCTATTTTTGAAGTTATTACCAATGATCTTTCATGCATTTTATCTATTTTTGCTGTTATTTCAAGCATGTGGCTAAAATTTGTATCTGTAAATTCGATTTTTGTTAGACCTAATATTTTCTATGGATTGTTTTTTTTACTCGAGAATTCCTTCATGCACTTTTGAAAATGCTTTGATACCGTAAATGAAACACTCCCACTGAGGCCCAAATTAAAAGACACTCCGTCACTAAATCACATCAGAGATTCAACAAAAAGATTGAAAAACTCATTTTAAACTCATTACAGACTTCCCCAAGCCAGCAGGGACTGCTAACAAGTAGCAGCCTGTAGCAGCCTGTGTTCTTGATCAAAGCTGCCATGAGCTGTTTGCAAAGCAGGGTATTTTAATGGCAATGTCTCCATATGCATTTCAGGTTGGCTTCAAATACAAGCAAAGCCTCAGTATATTCAAACCCATCACAGGAGGGACTGTAAGAATTGATACCATCAAGGCTGGAGAGGTGGCTCAGGGGTTGAGAGTGTTGGCTACTCATACAGAATTCAGTTCCCAGCGCTCACGTGGCAGCTCACACCCATGTGCAGCTTCAGCTCCAGGGTATCTGTCGCCCTCTTCTGGCTTCCATAAGCACCTGCACTCACATGCTGTGCATACATTATCAATAATTAATGTAAATAAGAACTGATTGCCAATGCTGAGAGCTTTGAAAGCCTTGCACTGTCTAATTTAATAAAGGCAGTAACTTTTAGAAAAGTACCCTTCTGTTTTTCCCACTACCAGAAGGGAAAATTGGGGGAATAAAGAGATTAACATTTCTAAGAAGAACATCTACATATCCCACCCCCAGACCCAGAGAACATAACAGAAAAATCTGGAAGGTCGTAAGACTCTGAGGGTGGGAGTCATGAAAAGCTGTCTTCTGGACAGGAAATGACAAACGCATTAATGAACACATAGCAGGTGAGGTTACCTAATAAGACCTGTGTGCATGCATGTGCACACACACATACACACACACACACACACACACACACATTATGCAAGTAAAAAAAAGAGGGTGCTGGAGAGATGGCTCAGAGGTTAAGAGCACTTCCTGCTTTTGTGTTCCCAGCATGCACATCAGACAGTTCACAACTTCCTGCAACTCCAGCTCCAGAGGGTCTGACACTGTCTTCTGGCTTCCACAGGCACCAGCACATAGATAGCACACACGCAGAGAGACGGACACACATACGCATGAATAAAAGGTAAACCCTTAAAAAAAATAGGATGGGGGGGAAAAGAAGAAAGTGTCAGCAGGAGTCCAAGAAGAATAAAAGAGGATGCCCCCATTATAATTACAATTAATGGTGGCATTGTGTACATGTGTTGATAACAGTGGCGGACTGTGTCAACCTCAGATATCAAGTAACTGATGTGAGAACCCAAGAAACTCTGACTACAAGTTGCACATAAGCAGCCTCTCCTCCCTGGGTAGAGAGACCCGCAGATGTAAAAATGCCTTCTACGCCATCTTTCTCACATGTGCTGCTCTTTGCAAAAGAACGAAACCGCTTTCCTACCTGCCTCTCAGCCACCCTGTAAGTTGCCAGTGGAAATCGTGCTAAAGAGGCACAAATGAGCAGGAGCAGTGCTGGCAAAATCAATATTGACTATAGATCACACGGCATAAACATTGTGTGGCATATTAGGATAAAATGTGAGCTGCTATAATCTGCACACTACAGGAAAATTATCGAGGCACGATAGGCTCAGTAAATATTTACTAGGATGGTGTACCTGGAGCCGTGTCCAATATCCTACCTCAACTCGTGTATTAGTCAGGGTTCTCCCGGGAAAGAGACCCAGTAGGGCTTATATAGGTCTATAAAGAGAGATTTATTATGGGAATTGGTTCACACCATTACAGAGGCGGCGAAACCCCCACCATATGTCATGCTTAAGCCAGAGAGCCAGAAAAACACAAGGTGTAATTCAGTCTCAGACCGAAATGCTGTGCCTAGGGTAAGAGATGGGAATTGAGAGGGCATGATGGGGACGGCAGTGTAAGTCCAGAGTGAGGACTGAGAGCGATCTCCTCATGTCTTTTTTCTCCATTAGTGAATCAGAAAGGATCTTACTCTGTACCAAAATGAGAGTTAATCTCTTCCAGAAACACATCTGGGCACCCTGAGCCCAAACAAAACTGGGCCACAACTTGACGTGAAATTAACTAACTACAAGTTGACACAAAAGTAACTAAGCCCAAATTAGTTAGGTAGATGTTGTTGTTGTTAAGTTGACATGAGCTAGAGTTATCTGACAAGAGGGACCCTCCACTGAGAAAATGCCCCCTTCAGATTGGCTCATAAGCAAGTCTCTAAAGTTTTTGTCCTGATTAATGACTGATGTGGGAGGGCCCAGCACCCAGATCACCGTGGGTGGTGCTACCCTGGGCAGGTGGTCCTGGAGGCTCTAAGAAAGCAGGTTGAGCCAGCCCTGGGAGCAAGCCAATAAGCAGCATCTTCCATGGCCTCTGCATCAGCTCCTGCCTCTAGGTTCCTGCTCTAACTTCCCTTCACAATGGAAGTGTTGGGGACATGCAATCCAAATAAACCATTTCCTCCCCAGGTTACTTTTGATCACAGCAGTAGATATCTAACTAAGACAGCACATAAAATTAAACAGCCACAAGTTCACATACACACATGCACACACAAAAATTCCAACTGACACTTAAAATTAACCAACCATAAGTTGGCATATAAAACTCATAAAATCAAGTTATAGCTACAAACTCTAAAATTCTTTATTCTTAACTATATATATAATTATGTATATTACACTCCAAAATATATAAATATAACCTGCTCAGTCTGTATAATGATGTTTCTTGTATGAGTTCAGGGCTGACCATTTGGTACTGAATAACCAATTACATGCTCCTCCCTAGGGAAGACTATTTCTCCAACTCCCAGCATTGTGTGGTTGCCTGCAGTTCTTGTCCTGGGTGCAGAGGCCAGCTTGCCTTCCCTGGCATCCAAGGTGATCCACATGCTGAGATTTTCAGCATCTTTCTATACCAATGCATCTGACTTCAAGCAGGATATTCCCTGACACACTGGGTTGTGCTCCTAAGAACACGTCTTTGAAATGCAAGGGCAATGTGCGTGGAATGGCTTGGGAAAGCCGCTGAGTAAATGAATCTCTCCCTTACACCAGTCAACCACTATAAAGTCCACTGATATTTATTACTCTCATTCCTCATAATGTTTTTAAGTTGAACTTTCCATCTGTCTCATATATGAGCCTTCATCAGCACAGCTGTGGTGCACATACTTTTAGAGAGCATGATAGGTCGCTTTTCTACTTATGCTGCAGGATAATTTCCTTGGAGTAGAATGTGTAGCTGGAGGATCTTGACTACACAAGGCTTGACAAGGGCACATAGCGTCTGCCATCTCAGGAGCTGACTAGCTTCCCTCACCCCATGAATTATGGGTGTTTACTAGAGTTGACACCGTTTCTCCCACAAAGCAAACAAAAAACAAAAACAAAGCAATGAACTAGACATATCCCTTCCCACCTAAAGACAAGCCTCAGCTGTTGGATGCCCCAACTGTGGCAGGGAAGCACTGCGTTCACAAGCAAACAGAAGAACTAATACACTGTAATAGGGAGTGGAGAACCGAACTAGAAAGAAAGTGAATTAAAGGCTTCTTACTTTTCTGGTATACAACACACTAGCTGAGCATTGCCTAGTGTCTTTGGCTTCAATTCCCAGCATATGCACAAAAAGGAGTTTGATATTCTTGATCAGAGGAGGGCAGGTGGGTGTGAAGGCACGCATGTTGTCCGCTTTCTGACAGTCACTGTGGTTGAAACAGACTCGGAACCACAGGTGACGTGCGCTGTCCCTCTCCTTCTCTTTGTGAAACACAAATGCCACTTACTCTAGATTGGAACAGACTTCTGCTGTCTGCCTCTAGTTTTAAGAATAAAATTAAGATGTCAGCTAAGAGATGTATTCCCAACAGAATGTGTGACTGACAAGCCTTTTCCTTGCGGGTGAATTAAAAGGATGTGCTGCTCAAAAGATGACTGCAGAATCCTCCCAGACAGAGTAAGTCCATCTTGCCTGCAGAACCGCTGCCTGCCTTAAGTGTGCACTTGTGATTCCAATGCTGGGAACAGGAGACAGGAAGATCCCTGGGACTCAGGGGCCACCAACCCCACCTGATCAATGAGCCCTAGAGCTGTGAGAAACCCTGCCTGAAAAAAATCAAGATCCTGAAGGACGACACCAAGGGGTGGTCTCTGGCCTCCATGCACACACACTGGCACACACTGGAGCTTGCAAACAGGAAACTAAAGTCATAAGTAAGAAAGCAAAGGTAGAAGATGTGCTTTGTTGGCTGTCTGGCTCCTGGACAACGTGCATCTGCAGACGTCTAGGTTTGAGATGACATCAGTGGGATGAGTCCAAGAAGGGGTGAGAGGCCACTGTGTCCAAATCACAATTTTATCTTTCGACCTCTTTGTTGTTTCCTAAGCTTTGTATGGGGAGCATGAGAAAGGCATAGTGTAAACAGACTATAAGACACAGCAGGCTGCGGGTAAGCAAATATCAAGTAAAGACTGCCAACCCAGTATTTTTTTTTTATTTTGAGTAAGTGAAAATAGAATAGTAGATTGATAAAGGAAACAGTGCTGGGCAGGGGAATGGGCTAGGTGAGCCCAAGAACATTGGGCAGCTCATAAGAGGCACTTGGGAAGGAAGGCGCACCACAGCTTCCCAACAAAAAGAATTGTAAAGGTTTTACTTAGACTTGCTGATCACCCAGATATGTTTGTTACATAAAGCTTTTTTCTGCATCAAAGTATCACACTGTACCTCATACACATATAGGATTGCTATTTGTCAATTTAAATTTAAAAGAAAGCATTATAATAAAAATTCCTCTTTCCAGAATGAATTTTTCCACCCTGAAACATACATGCACTGATGTATACAATAGAATATTATATGGCCTTAGTAAAGGAAGGCACACTGCCATCTGCAAGAACACGGATGAATTCGGAGGACACAACACTAAGTGAAATAAGCTGACCACTGGAGGACATGTCATGTACATTCATAGAAAGAGAAGAGAATTGTGAGTTTCAGGGCCTGGAGGTAGACAGGAAGTCAATGTTCCACAAGTATAGTTTCCTTTGTACAAGAAAATCAATCCCTACAGCTTTGCTCCATGGCTGGGATTAGCTCACTTGACAGAGGGCTTGCCTAGTATGATGAGACCCTCTGTTCTGTCCCCCAACCCCATATAAATCATATGTGCAATCTTAGCACTGGGTAGGTAGAAGCGGGAGGCCAAGGAGTGAAAGGCCATCCTTGGCTTCATAGCCAGCCTGAGCTACATAAGACCACATCTCATGAAGGAATGAGAAAGGGAGTTCTGTTCTATAACATAGAGAATGATCTCAAGTAGCTGTGGTGTGCTTAAAATATCAGAGTACACACCCACTGTCAAACGGTCATACGACACTAAAAAATCAAGGAGCTAAAAATACTAAAAAAAATAATAGCTAAAACTAAAAGGAATCTGTTGGTAATAGTCCCGCTTCCCCTGGGGAATGCTAGTCATTTTGGCCTGTGGTGGGATTAGTTGCTGAGTTATTGAGGGCTTTCCTCTCACTCACTTTACCCTTAAATCTGCTCTGAACCTCTTCCATCAGAATGGCCAAGACACTACTATAGCATCAGGTTCAAGCCAACAAGTGTTGCCACAGATCTGATCTACTTGTCGTAGGCACCTGTCATGGTTAATATTGGCTGTCAACTAGAGGAGCTCTAGTGTCACCTAGGAGACAAAGCTCTAGGTGTGTCTCTGGAGGAGTGGCCAGGTTTGCTTCTCTGTTGCTGAGGTAAGTACCCTGACTAAAAGCAACATGGGGGTGGAAGAGGTTATTTGGTTTACCCACCCCAATCCAGTCCATCATAGAAAGATGTCAGGCCAGGAACTCAAGGCAGGAGTTGATGCAGGGACCATGGAGGGGTGCTGCTTACTGTCTTGCTCCCTATGGCTGCCTCAGCCTGCTCTTAGAGAACCCAGAACCACATGACCACGGTGGTGCCATTCACAATGGGCCGGGCCATTCTACATTAATTGTTAATCAAGACAGTGTCTCCACAGACTTGGCCACAGGTCAGTCTGATTGAGGCAATACCTTGGTTGAGATTCCCTTTTCCCAGGGATGTCTAGGTTTATGTCAAGTTGATAAAAACTAGGGCAGGGAACTTCTAAACCAGGTTTTAATTAAGGAAGCTGCACACTAACTGTGGGCAGCACACATCACAGTCAAAAGTCCTGGTCTGAATTAAAAGGAGAAAGTGAGCTGAGCACCAGCGTTCATCCCTTCCTGCTTCCTGACTGGAGGTGCAATGTGATCAACTGCCTCACACCCTTGCAGCCAGGCCTTCTCCACAAAGATGAAGTGTGCCCTTGGCTTTTAATAGAAAGTAAACCCTTCCTCCCTTAGCTTATTTCTTGCCAGATACTTGGCCCCAGGCACAAAAAACATAACTAACATGACGCACTGCAGTTCAGCCCCAAACACTGATGTCATCAAACACCCTAATGCTACCATGCTTTTTTCCTTCCTGCCTTCTGAGTCCCTAGAACACACACCCTATCCACGGATTCTTAACCAATCGCATCACCTCTTCTCTACCACTACCAAGAAGCATCTGACACCCCCCAAGGGATATTTCCATGAGGCAACTTTAGAAGACAGCTATTAGCTATTAGGCACTTCTGTTTGACTCTAAATATCTGCCCAGAAGTGCCAATTTGCCAGCAAGCTGTGGAATCTAGCCCGAGCCAGTCGTAAAGTCCCAGGTCTGAGTCGCTAACACAGCTAGCCGCAGGGCTCAGCTCTCGGCATCTGTCAAGATCGTGCATTTTCTGCCAGCAGCATCTGAGCTATTTAAGTGGGTGACAGCCTGCTCCTAGAACAGCATATATAGTGAGCAAACATCAGAGGAGCTGAATGTAAAATGTCAGGACAGCTTAGCCACAGCATGGGGGGAGGCTTGGAGCTAGCACTTGCTCTCCCTACCCACATTTTAAAGATAGGAATGTAGTCTGTTTCCCACACTGGCCACAGATTTGCTGTAAAGACAAAGATGACCTTGGGTTTCTGCTCCTCCAAGCTACAGGTTCATGTCACTAGGTCTGGATTACACCTGTACTGGGGATTGAACCCAGGGCTATACATATACTAGGCAAGCGCTCTACCCACTAAGCTACATCACTGTACTCAGCATTTCTCCTTGTAAAGATCTGTCTTATTTTTATGTATTTGTGTGCACACACATCCTTCATTTCTCTCTGTATGCACACACAACTGTAAATGTATACCAATGATACTTACGCTTACTTTATACACATATGCCCAGATACTTGTTTACTTAAGCCTATCTGCAAACACGTTCCCTTTGTTTGGACTTCGTTCCTCCAATCACACACCAAGAGCTATGTTACCATATTGACAGGCAGGAGTCCCAGGGGATGGGTGACAGGGAAGAACAGTGGAAGTAAAGAATGCAGATGTGGCTGGCACTCACTCACATGGAAGCCCCTACCCTTCTTCTCGCTATCCACAGAGGTTGCTTTTAGACTCTTGGTTCCGCAGGAGTCAGTTACAGCTAAGTCAAAACTGAACTTCATCTCAACTGAGTGAAGTTGCAATGCAAAGGACAGAGAATCATGACAGACAGGCTACTAATTACCAAGGCCCTCTGCACTGGTGTCTGGGGGAGAACAGAAGTGGAAACAGCTGCAATAAAGCAGGCGAGAGCACATCAGAAGGACAGAAAAACACCAGGATGTCAGACACCAGCTCTGGGAAGTATTATGATTTGTCCTCTAGTCTGGATTGTACATGTAATATGTATGCATTTACATATGTTATAGTATTTTGTGAAATAAATGGAACTATAAATATATAGAAAATAATACAGCCTATAGAGTGTAATACAGTATAAAACACTATATTGTTATTTTTGCTCTTTGGGGAGCCAAAGTACCCATGATATTTCATATACATTTAATTTAAGTTGTATATTTTTATAAATATCATATATAGCTTCATGGTATGGCTCATTTTAATTTGTCACCATGGCAACAAAAATAATATTCTCACTAGAAAAATTTTATGAGTAAAGTTAGCAGACACCCAGCTCTACTACCAGGCTTACCTTTAAGGATTGCTTTGATATTCTTTAGTAAATCATTAATAAATGAATTTGTCTGCATTACCAACATGACAAGACAAAGAAAGATGCTATCCACCTTAGGGTGTGTGTGTATGTGTGTGTGTGTGTGAGAGAGAGAAATTAAACTAAATTTAGCCTGAAGACACCCCCATACTGAGTCCTTTCACAGTAAGCTGCAATCAAGCTCAGGAAGTAACTTCGGAGTTTACTTCCACAACAAACAAGCAGCCTCAGCCAATCACAGGAGCTGAGCCCTAGCCAGTCCCAGGTAGCCCACTAATTGAACTCTAGCTAACTGCCAAGCTGTAACCAGCTAAACTATCCACCCTTCGCTGCTGTTTTCAGTTTTCTGTTGCCTGATCCTGTTGCTCAACAGAGTCCACGGAACCTGCTCTGGCTTTGAGAGGTGCTCATTTTTCTATCCTTTCTTTGTAAAATAAGCTACCAAGTTTGCTGATACATTGGAAGGTTCTCTTTTCACTGCTGCTTCTGCTCTAGAGTGAGAGATCCAGGCGTACAAATGAAGGTCTGACTTCAGATCCATTCACTCTGTGTGTGTGTGTGTGTGTGTGTGTGTGTGTGTGTGTGTGTGTGTGTGTGTATGTGCATACACACACGTGTGTGTGTCCCAAGATTACTTCACTGAGGCAATGCTGGTCCTGTCCTGATTCACATCCCTTCCTGAATGTTGGCCTCATATATGCTCACCCATATGCCAATGGGCTGGGTGCCAGGGCTCAGTTTCTTGTTCCAATATGTAACATGCTCATCCTTACCTTTGGAAAATCAGCTACAGAGAGGTGTGGACTCACCCTAAGGTAGCATGTACACTGGTGAAGGGGACTTAGCTGATCTGTGAAGGGGAGGTTTGTGGGTACATCTTGGGGAGAAATCAGAGCCATCTTCCCTTTTGTTTTATTAAAGCCTGGGGATCGCAGACAGGGAGATGGGTGTCAGGCACACTATGCCTGCCTTTCTCACTCTCTGTTGGTTTCTGTACTTAACTCCTTTAGTTTCTCATGACAGATGACAACCAAAGGCAATATTTATACCCAATCTAGGGAGCTGCTGTGGTGAAGGGAATCACAGCTCTCTCTCACTTCTGCCCACCAGGACCAGCCCCATTGTGGACCTAGAGCAGGTTCTGTCTTTAATTTATATGCTTTTTTTTATTTTAATGAATCTTTGTTTAACAAAAGTCTCTTCCATTTGTGTTATAAAGCTGTTTTCTTCACATTTATTCAGAGAATTTTAAAGCTCCATGTTGTATATGTTCATGTGTTTTGCTGACCCACCCTTGAAAAAGTGAACAGGACTAATATTTTGTCTCTCTCTCTGTGCACATGTACATGTACCTTCAGAGACCAGAAGAGGGCATCAGATTGCCTGGAGCAGGAGTTGCAGACAGTGTGAGCCACCCAATGAGGGTGCTGGAAACCACACTCCTATCCTCTGCTAGGACAGCAAGTACCTTTAACCTTGCTCCAGCTCCCTCTGCTAACACTGATCTATGCATATATCCAAAATCTCATAACTCTTCTTATTGCCTTATTAGATTTATCCAGAGACACAGAACCAATAAATAGGGGTGTGGGAGGGGTGGGTGTGGATGGAGAGGTGGGGGGTGATCCCAACCATTCATCTTCATTATGATTATATCTGGCCACCTTAAACACAGAAGGGTGGAAGAACTTTCCTATCCAATCAAGTCTCCCATCTTCTGGTCATCACTGGTTGCCACGTGCTGGCTGGGTACAAAGCAGACACTTGGTTCCATCACAGAGATCTGTGTGACCTGTGAAAGCCTGGGCAAGGAGGTAGCAACCAGAAGCTAACCTGTAGGGTCAGACTAACCCCATCCCATGCAGCTCATCCTGTAAGAGCCAAGCAGGTGGCATTGGCTGAGGACAACCGCCAATACTATGGAGTTCTGGTTCTCTTGAAAGATAGAGTGGTTATTTTCACAGTACATAGCTGATTGAGATACCACAAGAGCTGGCCAAAGGATTTCTACTTGAGTAACAGAATAGACCTACAACAAACTCAACCTATTTCTCACAGCACAAGCATCCTGAGTCACCAGCCATGGAGACCCGCCCTTTCACCATGTTATAAAATTTTCAAATCTATATTTGTTTTGTCCTTTGAGAATTTTACACATGGACACAATGAATCTTGCTCATATGCATCCTGTTCCCCCACCTAGTCTCCTCATAGATGTCCCCACATCCTCCTCACACTTTTGGGCCTTTAATTGTTTTATTTTAATGTAGTTTTAATTACTAATTTTAACTGATTCCAATCAATGCTTCACCATCTGTCCACCAGTGTGGTTCTATCCACTGGAGCATGGCCAATTTACCAGAGGACACATTCCTGTGGAAAACTGACTCCACAGTTGGCCTTCAAGTTCTAGTAATTCCTCAACTAGGGATGGGATCTGGTAAGCCCCTCTCCCACGTTCCATGTTGGCTGTCTGGATCATGTGTTCAGGCCATGTGCACGCAGCCTTGGCTGCTGTGGGCTGCTGAATGCTGTGGTCCTGTTATATCCAGACTGTTTTGCTCCTGTCCTCCCAGACTTCTGGCTCCTGTGACCTAACTTTAGCCTTAGCAGCAAGTTGGACAGCTCCACCTCTGTTGTGGAGGACAAAACAAACCATCTTAAGCTAGCTAGAAAGAGTAACCTTTAAAGTTTATTTGGAACATGTTTTCAGCTGATATTTAAGGGTGGTCATCAACACCAGACAGCAAAGTAAATGCTCAAACAATGATTGCTTGAGCTAAACAATAAGTGCTCTCAAGAGGAACGAGAACCACTTAATTAATTAATGAATGAATTAGATAATTAAGCTAATGCAAAGTGTGCATGAAAAAGCTCAGGAGAGGGCTGGAGACGTAACTCGGTTATTTAAGAGCACTGGTTGTTCTTCCAGAGGACCCAGGTTTGATCCCCAGCACTCTCATGACAGCTCACAACCATCTGTAACCCCAGTTCTAGGGTAACTTTTACCCTCTGCTGACCTCTGAGGGCACCCGGCAACATTCAGTTGGAGCACAGTCATTCATGCAGACAAAAGACACATATACATAAAATAATAATAACATAAAATAATTGTAAAAGCTCAGGGAAAGACTAAAAATAAAGTTCACTGGGATTGAAAGTGGAAGGAAAAGTATGAAGGATTGGAAGTAACAGGAAACATGTTTTGTCATCACTCACAAAGCCATGGACTGGACTCTGGATGAGAAGGGATTCAGTGGATTCTGCAGCGGGAGGCACGTTTGCGGGGTCTTTCCAGATGGAGGTGTGGGTGGCCACAACAGGGAGTGAGTGGATTGCAGAGAGGCCACCACCTGAAGAAGGGCACAAGGAATTTTTTTTTCAGCTACCAAACGCTGCTCTAAATTTACTGCCTCCTTAAATACCCGAGAAGAAGAAAGTCAGGAGATGCACAAGACAGCTGAAGAAAGGCAAATAATTGAGGCAATGTGAGTTCAAATTAACAATTTCCAAATCGAGCAAAAGCATCATTCTGGTCAGGAACTGCGCAATCAAAAAAAAAAAAAAAAGAAAAAGAAAGCAAACCAGAAATCTTCAGCAAATCTAAAATATACTGGGAAACACATAAGAAAACTCCCTAGAAAGTTACCAGAGAATGACTTTGCCACATCCCAAAGGAGAAGTTATTCTCTAAGGGCATGAAAAGCATCAACCGGGAGGAGGGAGGAGGCAGCTGGAGAGATGGCTCAGGAGCTAAGAGCATTTGCTGCTCTTCCAAAGACCCGGAGTTCAGCTCCCAGCAACCACTCTGGATGGATCCCATCATGGGTGGGATGGATGTAAAGTCTAAGATTAAATACTCCTCCTTCCTCAGGTTGCTGTGCTCAGAATCTTTCTATCACAGCAGCAGAGAAGCAAGCTAGAGCGTGCTTGTTCCTCCCGATGGAGAATTCATGGGATGGTGACCAAAGCTCCATGACGGAGCCCTGCCCACACGTATGTTAACTTCCCTCTCTTCCCACGGCGTGCTAAACTCCTGCTGCAAATCTGCCCTCCCTGCTAACATGCCTTCTCCTCCTCTGCCTCCGGTCTCTGCAGGAATCCATGCTTCTTGGGTTTGTACAGCTGATATCTCCCTACCTTTCAGATTTCTAACCCAGACACTTTTATCAGAGAAGAGGTCTTGCCCACCACTCGGCTGAAGAAGCACTCAAGTCCTAGTTTATAGAACTGATTTGGTTTTATCTGTATAGTTCATAGACTCAACTGACATTTCCCTGCCTTTTATGGATTTGATGTCTTTGTCTTACCTCTGAAATTTATGCTCCACACGAGCAGGGTTTCAGCAGCACTCAGTGCTTTTCCCTCCAGCCAAGTGCACCGTAGAAGGCGGAAGCGGGTCATGCCAATACCGTGCACCGCATTCTACGTGGACCCCAGTGTGCAACTATGGAAACAGAGGCAGAACACTGAAGGATTGGCACATGTGGAGAAAGTGACAGAGTTGGGGTCTGAACCAAGGATGATTTCACACATCAACAGAACCATCTGCCGGCGCGCTGAATCCTGCTTCCTGTCCAGGTTCAGAAGAGGCATCTACCAGGGCAAGCCAGCCTGAGTTTTATCAGTTCAGTAGGACATACCTACAAAACCAGATAACACACACCTACCTACTCAGGGTACAAAATCATATCTCCTTCAGCACACACATATTTTTAAAATAATATTTGTACTTATTCTTTGAAATTTTTATCCATGTACAAATAAATTTGATAATACCCACCCTCTATGACCTCCCTCCAACTCCTCTAGTGACTCCCTAACCCATCTCCTTCCAAATTTATGTTCTTTTTAAAAATATTATTATTGATAATTTCCTGAATCTAATTAGTGTTAACCATATGCACATGGGTATAGGAGTATAGGGAGTAATACTTGATAGATTATATGTATCAGAAGACCCCAACAATTAAGATACAAAGGAAATTGACCCCAAAAGATGCCTGGTGTCCCTGGATAATCTATTCTCCCAGCTGCTCTTGGTCCTAGGTTACAACTGATATTCTGTTTGACACAGTAAATTAGCTTTCATCTCAAGAAAATGAAAAGATATGAACTCAGAGGATGAGGGCCATTTTGTTCCTGGATTCCTTTGATTAATAGAATGATATGGAGATTCCTGAATGTTAGCACAATTACAAATGATTTTTGCTATGTTGAGTAATATTTTGTTATATACATATGTAACCATTTTAAAGACTCATTTTTTCAATTATGTGTATCATATATGTGGGTATGTGTACTATCTGTGTGTAATGCTCACAGTCACCAGAAGAGGGTGCTGGATCACCTGGAACTGGAGTTACAGATTCTTGTGAGCCACCATGTGAGTTTTGGGAATCAAACCCAGATCCTCTGCAAGAGATTCTTAACTTCCACAAGTGTTCTTAATCACTAAGCCATCTCTCCAGTCTGTAGGGGAGTGTGGGTGTTGCAGCTCTGGAGCTGCAAAGATATCCTGACTTATCAGGAAGTCAGGCTATACTTAGAGACACAATAGGACAGGTCTGGAGGCTGGAGCTTCAATAGGACAGCTCTGGAGGGGTAGAGCTGAAATAGGACAGCTCTGGAGGGGTAGAGCCACAAAAGGACAACTATAGAGGGATAGAGCTCTAGAGGCTGGAGCCCTGGAGGGAAAGGTGTCCTGACTTGTTGGGATGTCAGGCTACCTGAAGCTGGGATGTGGTGGAGAATGACCTCCCCACAGGATATAGCAATTCTACTCCTCTCCTGGAGAGTGGCTACAGCTGAGCTCTTCTCTGTTTCTCAAAGGGAATGTCCTATCTCCTCCTCCTCTTCTTCTTCTTCTTCTTCTTCTTCTTCTTCTTCTTCTTCTTCTTCTTCTTCTTCTTCTTCTTCTTCTTCTTCTTCTTCTTCTTCCTCCTCCTCCTCCTCTTCTTCCTCTTCCTCTTCCTCTTCTTCTCCTCCTCCTCCTTTTCCTCCTTCTCCCCCTCCTCCCCCTCTTCCTTCCTCTTCCTCTTCTTCATCTTCTTCTTCCCAACATGCTACTTCTCTTGCTAACACTCTGCTGAAGGGGAGACCGCTGCAGAAATGTAGCAATATCCTCTAGCTCCACGAAAAGTTGTTACTTTTTCTACTCAGCCTTACCTAACACCCCTAAAGGAGCATCCCAGCAAGGTTCTTCTGTTCTTCTCAACTTTGCTCAGTCCCACTAAGGGAGCATCTCAGCAAAATTTTTCAGCTCAGTCCCCTAAGGGACACCCCAGCAAGGTTCTTCTGTACCAGCAAATGAAGATCATCACCAAAGACTCTTTTGAAAAAGAGATTTACTTGGGAAGGAGGAGTCCAGGACAACAGCTTCCCCTGCCAGGGTGATGAAGGGCAGCCTCCAACTGAACTGGCAGAGAGGCTTTTATAGAGCTTCTTAGGGGCAGAGTTTTCTCTGGAAGAAGAGGGATTGCTTAGTTTTCCCTGCTCAGGGATTGATTAGTTTAGTTGGTCAGGGGCAAAGATGGCTCTGATTTCAGGGTCAAACTGTTTCTTTCACTGGTCCTTTTAGTCTTTTGGCTCTAATCTTAGGGCCAGGGCATATTTCTTTCACTGGCTCTGATTCTAGGGACAAAGTTTGTTTCTTTGGCACTGGCTTCAGACTCAAGGCATGTTTCTTTAGTCCTGGGTTCGGGGATAAAGATGTTTCATTCCCTGGATCAGGTCTTAAATCCAGGGTGTGTTTCTTTCACTGGCTCTAGGTTCAGAGTCAGCGTGCTCAGTGATTGGTTGGTTTCCTGCTCCAGTTGGCCCTTTTACCATACACAGTCCCTATATAACATTTTGAGTATCTTTGCTTAAGCCATCACCATACATCTGGCTCATTGGAGAGACAGGATGTTTCTCTGCTGTTTTGATTCTCTCTCAGTCCTAGGTAGAGTCTGTACCCTCAGGATCTTGGTGTTGGGTTTCATGGGTCATTTCTCTAGCAATGACAGTTAGACCCTGTCTTTTGCAACTGGAATCTTGTCAACATGCCTTCCTGTCCCTCCTGGAAAAAGTTCTACCTATCTCTGCCATCAGCAATGGGTCCATGCCCTGGGAATGAAAGTGTTGGAGAGAGGGGGCATGTGAGGGGTTGGAGGGAAGGAAGAGTGGGAGAAAGGATGTAATTATATTTTAATTAAAGTAAGTTAATCAGTTAAAATAAATCTGTTTTTCATCAAAAGATAAATTAATAAAGAAAATTTGGATAAAGTGAAAAAACATGTTTTTGTAAACTAGAGAGGATGTTTTTGTGAACTAGAGAAAAACATGTTTTTGTAAATTAGTCGTGACCCCCACTCTGCCCTTTCACCTGATATAACCAATCACAGTAAATGTCCTTTAGATGAGCCAATCCTTGTGTTTGACAAACATCCCACTGTACCCCTTCCCTGAAAATGTGGTTTTTGCCTTTAAAAGTAGCCTGTAACAACTAGTCAGGGCTTCTCTCCCTCACCTGGCTGAGGAGCCTGTTTGCACAAACAAGAATAAAATTCCTCTTGCTTTTGCATCAACTGGACTGGTGAGTGGTTCCTTGAGGTGACCCTCCTGAGGAGTTAGCATCCCAGAGTTGGGGTCTAACAAAAGAAAATATAGAGAGATACATACTTCAGCTCTAAAGAAATTACAAAATTTGTTGGAAAACTGGTGTACTTAGAATAAATAAATAAATTGCAGAATCTAGCCAATAATTTATACACATATGTAGTCAAACATATGGGTGCAGTATGACATGCAGAAAAGAGAACAGGAAAGGCTAAATACTAGAGCCTGAGATAGAACCGAATATTGGTAATGGACACTCGGAGGCAAAGCCGATTGTTCTTCAGTTCTAATCCGCCATGCGTTTTTCTTTTCTTTGCCTTCTTTTCTTCCTTCTTTCTTTCTTTCTTTTTTTTTTTTTTGGTTTTTTTGAAACAGCTTTGGAGTCTGTCCTGGAACTAGCTCTTGTAGACCAGGCTGGCCTCAAACTCACAGAGATCCGCCTGCCTCTGCCTCCCCAGTGTTGGGATTAAAGGCGTGCACCATCACAGCCAGGCCAGGATTTTTCATTTTTAGTTATGGGTAAAAAAATTATTCTATAGTGAAAGTGAAGGCTTACAGCATCAGAACGGTTATTCTGAAGTTCATCTACAACAAACAACTTCACATTGACATCATCTTGGAGCACCTACAGGAGACTGGTTCCAGAATGTTCTATGGATAACAAACCCTGGGGGTTGGAAGAGCACTGGCTGCTCTTGTGAGTGGCCCGTGTTCAGTTCCCAGCATCTGCTTCATTAGGTTGACAACCATCTGAAATTCCAGCTTCAGAGGCTCTGATGCCATCTTCCCACCTCCAAGGGCATCACATACATGTGGCACACACAAACACGCAGACACACATCTATACATCATTTAAAATAAAATAAGCATTTTAAATGGTTTAAAGAAAATACAAATGAAAGGACGCTAGTGAAATTTTTGAAGTTCACCTACGACAGCTTCTAATCAGTGTCCTTTCACAGCACCTATGGAAGAATATTCTGTGGAAAACAGACCCGGGGTGGTCCAGATCCTTATGTGAAGTGGCACAGCAATTCAGAGTAACCTGTGACTATTCTGCTGTGTGGCTAAACTACCTCAGTCACCTAAAATCCTCTGCAGTGTGATTGCTGCACAAACTTACATGCACCACATCATTTAGAGAATAAAGATCAAAAGCATACTTGTGTGTGCTCCATGGGGATGTAACTAAAAATATATTCTGAGAGGGCTAGATAGGCATCTCAGTCAGGAAAGTAGTTGTCGTACAAGCATGATGACCAGAGTTCAATCCCCAAAGCTAGTGTTTAGAAAGTTGGGTGTGATGACACATGATTGTATTCTTAACAGTAAGGAAGGAAGATAAATGGATTCCTGTGGCGTCTAGGCAGTCTTGTCTAGTCAACGAGCCCCAGGTCCCAGTGAAAGACCCTGACTCAAAGTACAAGATAACCCATGCTTGAGGAATGACACCCAAAGTTGACCTCTTGTCTACACATGCATGCACATAAATAGATGTGCACACACACACACAAATACTGAGGGAGAGAAAGCCACTTTTCTATGGTATTGAGGCTTATAGTATGTCGCCCATACCATAAGCCTCGATATCAAAGTGTTGTACGTATGGACAACACTAATTTGACTCAAAAGACATGAAACTAGGAAGGAGACCTGTTGGAGGATCAGATAGGAGCTAGAAGGAGGGAGGGAGAAAGGGAGGAGGGTAGATTGGTCAAAATACATTATACACTTGTGTGAAATTTTCACACAATAATAAAAATTTTATTTAAGGGCTGGGTATGATGGTGCACATTCTTAATCTAAGCACTTGAGAGACAGAGACAGGGGAATCTCTGAGTATGATGCTATCCTGGTCTACACAGTGAGAACTTTTCTCAAAAATATTATATAATAAAAATATTTTTTTAATTTTTATTAAAAAATTTTGTTTTCACTGAGCAGTGGTGGTGCACACCTTTAATCCCAACACTCAGGAGGCATAGGCAGGCAGATCTCTGTGAGTCTGAGGCCAGCCTGGTCTACAAAGTGAGTTCCAGGACAGGTTTCAAAGCTACTCAGAGAAATGCTATTTCGAAAAAACAAACAAAAAATATTGTTCTCATACAATATATTCTGATCATACTTTCTCCCCCTCTCAACTCCTCCCAGATCCTCCTCATCTCCTCCTACCCACCCAATTCCATGCCCTTTCTTTCTTTCTCACTAAAAAACAATCAAAACCCAAACAAACAAGAAAAAAGAAACACATACACATGAATAACAGCAACAATTGCAAAAATCCACAAAAAGGAAAACAAAATATACAAGTAAGCAACCAAAAAGGCCAAAAAAAATGCCGAAACAAATTAGTATGTGGCAAAAACAAACAAACAAAACAAAAAACTACAAAAGTACCACTGGGCTCAGATTGTGTTGGTTGTCTGCTCCTGGTCGTGGCGCTGACGCCTAAACATGGTTTATATACCCAGTGAGACTCCATTGGTTGGAGAGAGGTATTTTTTTCTTTGCCAATGGGTATCAGCTGTAAATAACTACTTGGTTAGGTATGGGAGCTGCTGTCTGCTTCTCCCTCTCAGTGCTGGGACCCTTGAACATATGCAAGTCCTGTGCATTCTACCACTTTCAAAGAAAGTCCCTAGATCCAGAGCCACATGGCTAAAGAGGGTGGCTACCCACATATAACAAAATACTTCATCTTAATGGATTCTCCTTCAATGAATATGAAATGTCCTTCTCCATCTCTTTTCATTATTTTTAGTTTGAAGTCTACTTTGTTAGATGTTAGAATAAGAACCCATTCCCCAGGCTGGATCACCCCTCCCTGCCTTTATACAGGGGAGGAGCTCCGTCCTACCTCAACTTGATGTGCCATGGTTTGTTCAAGCCCATGAGAGGCCTGTCCCTTTCTGAATGGAGGCAGAGGAGGAGTCAATGGAGAGGGGGATAGATGGAAGCCAGGGGGAGAAAACAGGAAGAGAGGAGGGAGGGTAAACTGTATGTAAAATAAATGAAAAACTGCTAATAAGATAAAATTTAAAAAGAGAATTTTTTTAAAAAAATCAAAATACTTACTACACTGGTGAAAATTTAAGTATCTTTATCAAAAAGGATATCTTAAACCAAAACAGTTAGAAAGAGACAGGGAATTTGTAGTCTCTGAGGACTCACCTAGCAATGTACATCATGAACTCAGAAAATATACATACAAGGTTGAACCAGGGACTCAGCTGGTCCAGTGCTGTGCAGCATACACATATCCCTGGGGTTCCTTCCTCACACTGCATAAGCCAGGTGTGGTCACACACACCTGTAGTCCCAATGCTCAGGAAATAGATACAGAGGTTCCAAGGCTCAAGGCTATCTTTGACTATATAGCAAGCCCCAAACCAGTTTGAGCTGCCAGAGACCCGGCCACAAAAGGGGGGGGACAGAAAAAATATATAACACAATCATTGGTACATTGTTTCATGGGTTGCTGGTCACCCTGTGGAGTTGATCACAGGTGGTGAGTGACGCTGTAGCTCAAATGTATTCACTCACACACACTCACACACATTGAGCAGTCTACGCTCACCAAACAGGATCCATTCTAGCACACAAATGAGAAACCTTTTAGGTAAATTTCAGAAGCTTTGGGTTTTAATTTGGACTACTCAGAGAGGTAAATAAGATCTGAATTAGCAACCGATAACTAAATGGGTTTTCCAGAACGCTGTTTCCTTTTCAAAGAGCAGAGGAGACTCCTAACAGTTGCAAGGGTGTGAATCCGTAACAATCATTTTAAAACACAGAGAGAGGGGCTGGGCAGATGGTTGAGCTGCTAAGAGCAAGAGCGAACTCTTCTTGCAGAGGACCTACCCACGTTCATTTTTTTGGCACCAAGGTCGGGTGGCTGAGAACTGCCTGTAACTCCAGCTCCAGTGGATCAGAGGCCCTCTCCCGGCCTCCAAAGTCACCTGCACTCCTGTGCACATATGCACACAGGCACACAGAAATCTTTAAAAGTACAAAGAGAACTTTAATTGCAGCTATGTAATAATTTCCCTTTCAGAGGTCCCCACTCACGCCTTCACCGTGCTCAGGTTTCTCATAGTCTTTCTTTACCCGTCAGAGTCCTGTGAGCCTCTAGATTTATGACAGCGGAACTAAATAGCCAATAATATGGGTGTAAAATGGAACGATGAATGCCCACCAAACCATGTAACAAGAACATCTCTGGCACAGTGTGTAGTCCTTCTAGTTCATGTCCCTGTGTTATTTTTTATGTTGCATGAAATTATCGCAAAATCAGTGATTCGAAATATGTGAGGAGCATTGCTAGTCCCTCTGCTTGGCTCTCAGGATGTCTAGGCTGTATCTCATTTGAGATTGTATCCCTAGTGGTTTTCTGGAGCTCTGAGATTAAAATCTGGGTCCTGGCAGCCCTGATAAACCAGGCCCACTCACAAACTCTGACTGAATATAACAATTACAGAGGCAACAACAGGGAAAACCGAGAACGGACTTATTTGACGTGACAACATTGGGAAGAGAAACTGAATAACAAGGTCCAGTTAACCCCAAGTTTAGTCTCCAGGTCATACCAGGAGCTTTAGGTTCAAAAGAAGGCAGAAGGTACACATCACCGAGCAGACCTTGTCCAACTGTAAACTGCCCATCATTGACTCCTCACTGTCCATGTTCCAGTCCGTGCTGCAGATTGGTCTGACAAGTCGGAACTGTGTGATGCCTCTTTCTGGGAGCCAAGGTTTCCCTCTGAATAAGCCTAGATTCAACATTATCCTTCTCCCAGTACAAGGCCCCTGGGAAAAATTTAATTCTCTGGGGTTTCAATAGTAGTCAAAGAAAGGGGTACAGAGAGTTCTCTTTCTAATATCTTCACTCCTGTCAGGATGATTACTTCAGACGTATGACTATTGATAGAATTCTTTCTTTGGGACCTTGTGTCTCCAGACCAAAGAATGTCTTTGGTGCACTTGTAAAAGGCTCAACTTATCAGAACCAGTGCACAGTGGGAGTTTCCTCTTTTGATTAAAGCAAGGCAGCAGTCCCAAACTTCAGCTGCTAAATCCTCTTGCCTTAGCTCTGTAAGAACCCTATGCACAGATCCTCCTTATATAGAAGAGTGCACATACCAATGGATCAAGGAGGCTGACTTAGCATTTGGGTCACCAAAATTCTGTATGAATTTTTGCAAGGAACAAACACTTGAAAAGCCGTGCGCTGAAATTATTACCCTGGTCTCCACATATTGAAATGATACATATATTTCTTCTTTGAAGCTGCCTCCATTTTTCAAAGAGGTTATAAAGTGATAGGCCCTTGTTGGTCTGAATCAGCTCCAAGGACTCATCAAGACTGAAGCTCTCGACTTGAACATGAGCCCCTAATTTTGCTCTAAAATATTAAACATTTGGGAGGCTAAGTAGTTACCTTAGTTAGTAAAGTACTTGGCCTGAGTTCAATCCTCACACCCATGTTTTCAAAAAGCCAGGCTTGATGGTATCCACTAGGGAGGCAGAGACAGGAGTATCCTTGGGGCTTAGTGGCCAAAATAGTTCCTAATCATACAGACAAATCCCAGGACAGTGTCAAACCCTGTCTAGAACAGCAAGGTAGATGGTTTCTGGGAAACAACAGATAATGTTGTCCTCTGGCCTACACGTGCATATGAATACATGTATGTGTCTATTGTACACACACATGCATATATAAACACACAAATATGCATACACACAAAAACATATGTACACATAACACAAACACACACTCATACTTGTGGAAGTTGAGCCATTTACCCCCTTTCTCAATCAACACACACACACACATACACACACACACACACACATAAGCTGTGTCATTCATTCCCTTTCTCAGTAACTCCCAGGCCTGTGCTTTTCACCCAGCATTTTCACCACAACTACATTGTGTTTGTTTTAAAATTTGACCTATTTACCCATTTCCAAAGTGGGCAAGGGTTTGCAGAGGTGGATCACGCCTGCACATATCAGGGAGGAAGTGGCAGAGTAGACAGCTAACTGGACACAGGAAAGGGGTTGCTCCTCTGAGACTCTTATCCTGGATCTCTCGATGCTCTGTGACACTGACCAAGGTGACTGACTCTCAGTAAGGGATGAACCGCAAACAGGGCCGGGGCAATGACTTTGTTAGGGTTAGTACTATTGTGACAAGGTGCCACAACCAAAAGCAACTTGGGGAAGAATTTATTTCACTCATATTTCCATATTCCAGTTCGTCATTGAAAGCAGTAAGGGCAGGAACCAGGACAAGACCCTGAGGCAGGAGCACTGCTTGCTCCCCATGATTTGTTCAGTCTGCTTTCTTATACCCAGGACCACCAGGTCAGGGGTAACCCCATCAACAATGGGCCTACTCACTGAACCATTAATTAAGAAAATGCACTACAGGGTTGCCTGCAGTCCAATCAAATGTAGGCATTTTCTCAGTTGGAGTTCCCTCGCCTCAGATGACTCTGACTTGTGTAAAGTTGACTTAAAACTAGCCAGCACAGGCAGGGTCACAGCATAGCTGTAGAAAAAAGGAGCTGAGACCAAGACAGACTTTTAAGCAAGGTCCTGTATTTCAGCTGAATCTGCAGGAATAAACCTGGGTTTCACAGGGGCTGATGCTAATAAACCAACTTCACGGGAAGTTTCATAACTCAGAAATAAGAAGTGCAAAAGTATTCAGTAGCTTGTATGTTCAGGATGGGTGTTTTTCAAGAAAAGGGGAGAGAGAGGCCAATGACAACTCTGCCTGCCTTCCACATGACTTCTGCTATCACAGACTTCCAATGGAAGGAGATCCATTCCCTAAAGACTGTTCCTTCTCGGTTAAGAGGAGAGCATATATTTGTCTTGCATGTGCAAATAATTTCTGGAGCTCCACAAAGAAAGATGACCTAGAGCCTTGCAGAGAAGCCTGAGGGTTGAACCGCGTCATGTCCCACCTCTAATTATCAGCACCACAATGGGTTTTCCTCAGGTCTGAAAAACCCGGTGCCCACCGGCATCAGCTGGCATTCACCCAGAGCAAACCACAAAGCCATTGCTTCTCCGATGCCTTCTCCTTTGACAAGCCTTCAAATGACAGAATAGAAGAAATTCTTAGTCAGCTCCCCTCCATGGGCGATTGAAAATTACATCTTACAGTTTGGACAATGGATATTAATAAGCAAAATATTATTTTCAAACTTTATTATTCACAAGAGAAACTTCTTTTTAATCGCCATGGTGTTGAACTGCAACTGATGAATTCATTTCTATTTTAATTAGAAAACTCTAGAGCATTCCGGTGCCAGCAACACAGGGCTGTTGCTTGCTAGACTTTGCTGGCCACTGGCAGGTGGCAAGAGCCTCATTATTCTGCGCAGGTCCCTTCACTGACTGTTTTAGAAGGAACCACTAGGTTCTTTATCCTGCTTGTCAGTGGGTTATGCTGCAGCTGCGGATTATGCTAATTCTTGCTTACTTGCAAATAGGCCTGTGTTTATTTTGTGCCTCACCAGCTGTCAACAAAGACATTTTGGAAATAATTCCCTTATTTAAAAGCAGACTTTGTTCAAGGAATCCTGCTTAAGTTTTCCCAGTATCTGGACCACTCACTGGTGGATTCTTGGACTACCTACCTCTGATGTGGGAAAGCCGGGTGGGTGTGACCCCAACCCACCACAGCCCTGTTTAACCTCCTCTCTTCACATCTCTCTCTCCCACGCCTGTTAAGTTTTGCTGGTGCCGAAGCCAGGCCTGGTTTTTCTGCAAGAAACTTAAAATGTCGCTCTAACTAGTTCTCCATGGATAGGAAAGGGAAATCTCATTTTATGGTGGTTAGGGAGGCTGAAGGTTTCATTGCTTTCAAATCAGTATTTGAGCAAACATCCTCTCAAATTGGCAACGTAACACTTCAGAGGGCCTGCCTCACTGTCCCTGAGGCTTTGCGAAGCGTTCCCACTTAAACAATCGCAACAGAGAGCAGGTGACAGTCTATAAGCAAATAATTGCATGCCTGATCTTACTACGGGGCTCTGTCCTATTTACGCGTCCTTTTCCAAATTTTATTTGGTTTGATTTCATGGAAGAAGTAGAAGAATGTTTAATTACTTTTTTCAACAAGTATCGCTTCAAACCAAGTCGGGAAAAGTCAGCAAATCAAAAAGCATTTAATTTCCACCAGGTGTTTTTCTCAGAACGGCTTTTCCACACAGCCGTCTTTTCAGTTAATAGGTGAATTCAGATGAAACAATCCACACATAAGAAGCACTCCTACCCACACCGCTGAGCACACGCTCCGGTTGGAGGTTTCCCAGAAGCCTTAGCTTATTGTTTAAATTTCTCTCAAGTTCCATTCACAGGTGCCATCTCTGTTTCCCCCAAAACATAGTATGAACAAAGGAAAAATCCAGGATACTTAAGATTCCTGGGGCGGGGGAGGACAAGCTCCCTGACGTCCAGCAAACACGCAGACCTGATGAGCCACCTAAAGGTGGGAACTTAATGCTAAACACCAGTTATCCCCAAGCTGCCTCAAATGCCCCAGATGTCAGCATGTGGTCATGCATTCAGCCTTTGTTTGCCCGGGCAAGCTTTCTACAAAGCTTGGGTGCGAACGGAGCAAATTAGCAGGATCTGTTCCTAAAAGAATGTAAAGTAATGCTAGTCGGCCTGGCCCGTGACCTCTGGGGGTGAGGTGATGGGAGCACCCTTCCAAGTCAGTGAGGGCAGAGGTGGGCATGATGCTGCACAGTGGTATGAGGGAGTCACAAATGGAAACACGCCAGGGAGGGACAGCTTGAAGATGGTTTAGAGAACCTAGAGGTAAGGCTGCCATTGGCTTAAATCCCATCACTGCCACCCACCCGCTGCGTTTGTCAGTATGTGATTGGATACATGGAGAAATATCCAGACCGTTGGAGTACCACGCAGTGCTGCAAAGGGATGAGCCAGCAAATCATGAAAAGGAAAACAGTGCTAGGGATGACGGTGATGGGGATGAAGATGATGAAGGTGGTGATGATAATGTGGGTAACAAAAGTGATTATGGTAATGGTGAGAATGATGGTAGTGATGGTGATGGTGGGATGATGATGGTAATGGTGATAATGGTGGTAATGATGGTTGTTGTGTTTTTTTAAAAGAATGGGGGGACCCAGCAGCTTGCTGCAGCTTGCTGCAGGTCCCCAGACCACGCGGTCTCTGTGGCGGGCGGGCGGCCACGCGACTAGTCTCCGGGTCCCCATATGGGCTGTGCGGCGGTACAGACGGACCAAAGAGAGCCGGGTAGGCGCACTATGCAGAGTTAAACATTTATTAGATGG